>QNGE01004539.1:6930-59522 GCA_008508345.1 Paragonimus westermani
AGTAACGAGGAGGTTAGGAAGCGGGTGTTTGGTAGTGATTCCCAAACGAGTTCTTTTGTCTAGTCTCTACGTTTGCACAGGCTTAGATAATTAGGTCACGTATTAAGGATGCCAGCTAGTCGTCCTCTACACCGAGCACTGTTCGCTGACACTGCGACCGACTGGTGTACAGTGCGAGGTGGACAGAATGACCTGGCGTAGAGAAATGAAGTCGTTCACCAAGGGGTTGGCCAGTGTGGGTCGTGTTCGTCTCCCGGGTTGGGGCCCTCGCGACTCACAAAGCCGGTGGTTGGAGACTCTAGGCGAGATGGCGGCTAACCGAGCTCAGTGGCGTGAATGTTGTCGTTGTTTGGCCGAGTTGTCAGTGAAGTGAGTGCATTTAATAACGCGGGGCAGTGAAAGGCTCAATGTAGCTGTCTCGCTGATGACGCCTTACTCTCACTTGCAGCTCGGTTGTTTGTTTGCAAGGTGTAGGCACCTTGATGTTGAATGTTTGAATAGGGACGTAGTCATTTTCAGTGGTTAGGTCCCTTCCCGTCCCCTTCTTTTTCTTTCTCTCTTTCTGTATAGGGTTTGCTTTTTCTTCATGGTTGTGTGGCAGTTAAGCATTGGTGTGAACCGCTGTCTGTGATGATGATGAACCTGATGTCAAGGTTGCTCTGTGTCAGGCAACTGTCCACGCTTGCCAGTCATCCGCTTCATCTCTATCAACACGGTTTATTATTTCATATATTTTTCCTTCAGCGTATGCAAACATAGAATATATTTATATCGTTTAATGTTGCCACAAAAGTGTACAATCCGCTGAGTGCATATGCTGTGCGTCGCATGACGTGAGTGAATCAATCCAGATGGCCTGAAAAGGTGGATCTTCCATTGATTCTTCTGTCATGATTCAACTGTCTTAATATTTTATCGCTGATGATGATCGTTTTAGCCCGCAACCACAATATTTCGGTCTCTATCGTCACTTTTAGTTAGTCTCTTCAGTAGTTGAAGACTTTTACTTTTAGCCTCTTGTCCGACGCATACAACTCATTCATGTGAGTTACTTCAACTTTCATTCAACTGCCGCCATTGCCATACTGCTTCGGTTAACGATTCCATAGCGCATAAGTAGCCCAATATACGTGGTCTAGTTCTAGCTGAGCCGATTTCTCAAACAAATTGGTGCAAAACGGACAGGAAGCCATAATTATCGACTAAGAAACGATCAAAAAGGATTATATTATTACGAGTTTTTTGTCGACTATATCGTCGTATGACCCTTTTCGTGTTTCTTAAGACGGACAACTTCAAGGAAAACATCAACCAGAGGACGAAACCTGTGAAATGATATCTTTTCTTTCGCTTCATCAACCACAAATATGCATTCTGCAACTCACAACAAATTGAATGAATCATACCTAATCAAAGCAACAAACAGAACCAAAGTACCAAACCATGCGATCGGAGTCAGTCAACACCAAGACAGCCTCAACGCTACAATGCGTTGTCTCTGACTACTTAAGCTCAGTTTAGACGCATGATTAGCACAGCTTTAATCGGTTTCAGCATTCATGAATTTTGATTATTTAACAAAACTGTGAGGCAGTTAGATGGGTTAATGGTATGTCCGCTTTTGACTAAATAACAAGCGATCTTTGATGCAGACAACTGTTCGCGGACTACAGCTTTTACTCACTGCCGGGAAATTTGTACAACTTACCATTTCAGAATATGCTCAGCCATTGGGATGGTCAAGTTCCTTTCAATTATACGTAGGTAGCAGGCACTGCAGCTGCACTTAGATTGACAAATGCAATAATGAGAACTGTCGGGAATTTGTTGGACCATCTTCGCGGGAGCCAGTGGCTAGTAATCGCAGAGAGGCAGCGTAATACGTTCGTTTGTTTGCCGCGTTCAGTGTCCGACAGGTCTACTCGAAGGGCAAAAGTCTTTATGCAGCAACCCTACAAATACAGACTTTCTTGATGTGGTTCGTGTCTAGCAGTGGAGAAGTTCTTTTGTTATAGTACTCGCTGAAATTCAACGGATATTTTTTCTCCTGTATGGTTTTGGTTAGATGTAGCCCCCCGCGTCTGACCCGATAAAACAGTTTTAACACGCGTACTCACGTTGAACCAGGTAAACACCTGAAAGATGTATTATCCGGTCCCTGTTCATTTCTGATAGACAGAACGTCTAGTCTATCTGTATGAGAATCGCATGAATAGTACATCAAGAAATACCAGTGAATTATTCCGTTTCATCACAGGTCACGTTCAGATTTTTGTGTAAACTGTTAAAAATTTTCATAGCCAGATTGATCTGGTCTGGTTCGGAGACGATCAGCAAAATCTAACGTATCTCTCACAAAAATCAGAGGTGTTTAAAGCATCGGCATATATCGAAAAATTCTGCCAGTATTAGCCCCAATCCTGAACTCATTACAACACCGTCGAGTTGTCGATAAGCTTTATCCTGGGTGCACGGTAGAATTAAATATTTCAAATAGCGCACCCGTTTGAGCAAAATTATGTCGTTACGCGAAATAAAATCACAGATAAGAATTCTGCTTATGACCATCTTGCCAGTACTGTACGGCTGCTTGCCATTCGTATGATGAGGTGGTCATATTAGGGTTGAAACGTCAGTTGAACCGTGCTGGCGAGACTGACGCTGTAGGCCTGATTACACATGTTTACAGATCGCAGCTGAGTTCCTAGCCGCGACAGTTTATTCACAGACCCCTTAAATTCAAGTCAGGATGTGTTACAGCTGGATCTGCGGTTTCCGGACACAGTTGATTAAAACAGATGACCGAACAGCGGATAACAGCATGGCGGGTAGCGAACAACAAACAGCGGACGATGAAGTAAACAGTATTAAGTCGGAACTCCCTAGTTAACCCAACCACTCCTGGGTAACGCACTGAAACACGAAGAAGTCTGGCCTTTAAATAGAGCCTTGCTTTCGATCAGTCTGAAGACGGTGTGGTCTCAGACTCGTTCGTATTTGCGAGGTTCGTGACCATTAAGAAAGCAAGTTCAAGCAGTGGATCAGTTAAAAGTGCAGACAGTACAGGGAAATCCCAATCAGAAGGCGGGCTTGTGAGCGAGATGCCTAAAATAGTAACAAATGCTCGAGAATGCTTGTGAAAAGCGGAGAATCCGATGTCTGCACGCAATTTGAAATGTACTTAAAACAGTGATGTTTTATGCCTTTCGCAAAACAGAATTTGGATACGAGTTCTTGGCGGATGCACGAATTGGTGAATCCAATTGTTTGAAATCGCTGCTAAATTTCCTGGCCCATGACGCTCAACTGCGATGTATGGTGACTGGAACACCTGCTGTTCATTGTTTAACTTTGCTTATCTGTTTGTAATTGGCAGTGACAGTGGGTTGATTCCGGTGCGGTTCTTTGATATCAAAAGGAAGTCTAGTCACCGTGTTTTATTCGGCTTGATTGTGCTCTTTGACTGAAAGATAACTTCTTTATAGTGCGTATTAAACCCTTCAACAGAATTTGATTGTTTAGTTTCATGTAGTGAAGAAGGAATGAAAATCGATTCAAAAATAGCGGAGTGATACCGTTTGGACTGAGCAACATCTACGTAACCCTCTCAACAACCGGAAAGAAGGGTTTATAACTACGCAGGTTGATTATCCGCTATACACCACTCCAATCGTTATAATTATGAAAGAAGACGGTACCTCACCATGCGTCTGTGACTGTCAGAGATTGATGCTGAATCCGAGGCTCAGAAGATGAGCAGCGACATCTGAGGTGTCAAGATTTCATGAAAGTGTTACTTAGCAGCTAGGCCTTCTTTCAATTTGGTCTAATGGACGCGTGTTCACAACTTCTACTGGCGTCTGAAAGTAATGTGCCTACTGCAATCAATACGTCGTAGTCATTATTTCAATGCGGTCCTCTAGCTATTACACCTCTCAGATGAATTGTTGCAAGTCGTGATTTATCCAAGTATTTTCGATTTGGTGGGAGTACGCACATGTCAAGATGATTTGCGCATAAATGCACATACTACATGTCTCTGGGGTGATTCAGAAAACTCCGATGAACTTAGGTTAGTTGTGATCACTAATCTTCTGACTTCAGCTTTATTCTAATTTTGCTCATCAATGCAGAAAGAAAACATGTTGCAATATGCTAACATTTCGTCGACTCTCATCAGTCGCAAACGTAAAACGTAGTTTATATATAATAGACAAATGAAAATAGACGGGGTATGGACATGCGTGCGGTCACACCACATATCATATAATCAACACCACGGCAATCCTATAGGTTGCTTCAACCACTTTTGTGCACATAGCACCGGCTAGCGAGTTCTGATCAACATAGCTTTGCTAAAGATAAGTAATTTCAGGTTCTGGTTACGTAACAATAGTTGGAATGATTTAAGTGGATCAACCTGGTGACTTGTTATCATGAGATATCTAGCAATCGTTGACATGGGGTTTCGAGCAACGGATTCACCGGTCTGAGATTGTGGTTTGGGTGGTTTTATCCAGTTCGGGACATGTGTTACTTTCTCAGATAGTTGTCGATCTGTTCTGCCCTTGTAAACATTGCAACTTCAGGTGAGCTGGTAGACATAGACAGAATATTTAGATAAACTGCGTTCGTGATTGTGTAGAACTGATCTTCTGATGGTTTGAACCAAGCGTAACTGGGCAGCCGCATACGAACGGAGTAGGGCAGGCTTTAACTTGTGCCTGATGTCGTTTACCAAATGATCCCCTTTGAATTGCAGAAATAGTGATATATCTTTCTTTTGAGGTGTTTGAACTCGTTTTATTGTTGAACTATGCCGTGAAAGCACATCCATTTTTCGCAGTTCAGACAACTCAAACGTGAGCGTGAACTCAAAAAGGTGAAACGTTGTGGGTTAATGAAGGTTGTAATCTAATGTCTGAATGGTGAGTGACGCTCTCAGCTAAACCGATATCAAGCAAACATTGTTAGTCGATTTTTCTTAAACACATAAAGCAGACGGCTGACAGATAATCAATTAGGCTTCGCGATACACCTGGGTATTTATGAATTGTGAGCGTTCATCATCAGCGTAAACGGTGATGCCTGTATTCGATAGGTGATTTGTCATTTTATCCGCACCTAGTGTCATTAACTTTCGGGCGGACCAGTTTTTTCTTCCACTTTTTTTGGGATTGTCAATCTTGAACCGGATGTCTTCAACTCAGTCGCTTCTGCACCGTTTTGTTGAACGTTGTTTTGATGCAATACATCATTTAATCATCCTTTCATTTTTGCCCAACGGCGTACGTGTTGATTTGTAGAGAACTGTTACGTTTCTGTTTAGAATCTTGCCTATTCTCCACAATAATTAAATCAGAAAAACTGATTTAAGGACAACGACGTTTATTGCGAAGAGACCGGGAAAGCGAGCTGTAAGCAAAACACAACAGAAGCAAAGCGCAACAGACCAGTAGCTAACGACCGGAAAGTGCAAGTGTAATTATTGTGACCTTGGGCGGTCGAACCAACGAGAAAATCCAGACATGCAACCAAACAATGTCAATAGTGTCAACGGTGAAAATAAATAGCAAAATAGTTGTAATACGTGGCAAACCAAGAATGTCTCTGCAGACGTTCCTCCCTAGCAGGCTTCACGCTTGAAGGCCTTCGACAGAATCAAAAGAAAATGGAGCTAGTCACATCGAAGTTACCGCAGGTTGAGTGGGGGACCAGCGTAATCAAGAACATCTACGTATGCTACGTTGAAGAAGGTTGGTAACGGTGAAGAGGGGTCGGTCTGCTTGCAATATCCGGAATTGTCCATGCGTCCCTAAGGTGGTGCTGTCGGAGCGGGCTACCCAACCCACCAAAACTCGAGGAGAAAAAGATGGGAGGTAGGCTTTCCCCACTGCTGCAACGACAGACGGGAGTGTGCTCTCCCCCCACCGTGCTCTGCGCGTCACCTGTAATATAGAAAGAAAATAAGTATCTGGCGAGCAAAAATTATGTACAGGCTCACCATGTAACCTTCTAGTGTTTGCTGCACGTCAAGTATTGGTTCACAAAATGTTTCTTGTCGTTTTTTGTTTTGCGATTTTTTTTGCTTCTTTATCTCTGAAATGAGAAGGTTACTGGAGGAAAAAAAATACTATGTATAATAAACAATGTCTACAAAACGGGCTGGGAAGTGGACGTGACGTCCTGATCGCGTTTGACGTGGGGCAGGTGGCGTGGAGGCAACTGGTGAAGAGGGCGGTGTGGGGGTGGGCGTTGCCACGGATGGCTGCGAAAGGACTCGGGTGATATCGTCATCTACATACGCGACCTTAAGGCGATCGATGGAGACGGTGTCGCAACGACCATTACGATCGATTGTGAAGTGCTTGGGTGTTCGCCGAAGCACCTTGAAGGGGCCCGAGTAAGGAGGCTGCAGTGGCTTGCGTACTTCGTCGCAACGGACGAGTACATGTGAACAAGTGGCCAAATCCTTGTGCATGTGCACTGGCCTGTTCTGTTCACGAGGGGGTGTGGGCTGAATTTGCCGCATGTATTGCGACAGTGTCGAAGCAAAGTTCGAAGGAAGGGAAGAAGTTGGAGGAGGAGGTGAAACAAATTCACCGGGCAAACGCAGCGTACAGCCATAAAGAAGTTCTGCTGGTGTGCTTTGGAGGTCGGCCTTCAGTGTGTTTCTGATACCTAAAATTACTAAAGGGAGTACTTCGCTCCATACCTGACTAGCGGTGGCACAAAGTGAAGCTTTAAGCTGCCTATGGAACGTTCCACTAAACCATTCGAGGACGGATGGTATGCCGTGGTGCGAATGTGCCGGCATCCAAGGAAGTTCGTCATAGCTTCGAATGTTGAGCATTCGAAATGCGAACCGCGGTCTATCGTAATGGTTGTAGGGCATCCGTAATTGGCCACCCAACGTTCCAAGAAGGCGTTCATGACAGCCTCGGATGAGCAATTCCTAAGTGGGATGGCATCCGGCCATCTTGAAAATCGGTCAACACAGGTTAGGATGTAGACGTAGCCACGTGAAGGTTGCAAGGGTCCAACTAAATCTAAGTAAACGTGTGAAAACCTGGCATCTGAAGGACCGAATGAAGAAATTAGGCTTCGTGTGTGCTTATGCAGCTTGGAACGTTGGTATTGTAGGCAAGCGCGTGCCCATCTACGAATGTCTGAGCTGACTTTGGGCCAAACAGATCGATCAGTTACTGGCTTAACTGTAGCTCGAATACCAGGGTGCGAGAGATTATGAAGCTGGTTGAAAATACCACGCCTGTATGCTAGTGGCACTACAGGTCTTGGGATACCTGTAGTCATATCGCAAAGAATGTTTCCATCTGCATTAGGCAGCGAAATGGTGCGCAGCTTTAAGGAGTAGCGTTGCGAGGAAGCTTAAAAATCAGGCTCTGGCGCCTTGGCTGCAGCTAGGTCGCTAAGGTCAACGGAAGCAGGTGTGACTAGGGTGGCGTGGACGCGTGAGAGAGCGTCGGCGACAGGGTTGAGGACACCTGAAACATGCCGTATGTCGCAGGTAAACTGCGAAACATAGTCCAGGTGTCCCATCTCCCTGGTGGAGTACCTGTCTGATGATTGTAGAACTCCGCTTCTGAGTACATAAACCACAAAGCGGGCTCCATATCTAGGAACTGTGGAACAGTAACTGTGACTGCTCCGACTGTCGGCTTCTGTTCCGAGTCCATTGCAAAATAAGGCCAAACTTTATATATATATATATATATATATACTAAAAGGACCAACGAAAATTTACGTGTATATATATATATGAACGAATAAAATTAGGTAAACTCCCAAAATTCAAAGCAGTCTACCGCAATTAGGAGGTTTCGGGTTAAAATAATTTGCTGCAGTGAGCCGGAAAAAAATTGCTGAAGAAAGGATTAATAATCGGGCTTACCAAATTGTAGAGGACTGGTACGTTTCTGTTTAGAATCGTGCCCTTTCCCCACAATAATTAAATCAGAAAAACCGATTTAAGGACAACGACATTTATCGCGAAGAGACCGGGAAAGCGAGCTGTAAGCAAAACACAACAGAAGCAAAGTGCATCAGACCAGTAGCTAACGCCTGGAAGGTGCAAGTGTAATTATTGTGACCTTGGGCGGTCGAACCAACGAGAAAATCCAGACATGCAACCAAACAATGTCAATAGTGTCAACGGTGAAAATAAATAGCAAAATAGTTGTAATACGTGGCAAACCAAGAATGTCTCTACAGATTGACTGTTTGAGCTCCGTCAACTGTTTCTATCCCTCGATGCATATAATTGACCTATGGGGTACAAGGTTTGCTCTATGTTATCAGTTGTGGTTCAACTGTACTCCGAATTGTTTTACTGAGATGCGGATTGGTTCTACCCAACATAGATTAGTGAGTATTGAAGGAATGCACATTTGAGAACCGAGCGGCGCGAACGAGAAATGATAACTTGCAATGAGGGTATTGATGTACATAACCGCTGACTTGTTATGTACGAAGGACGGAGTGGTTTTCGGTCGGTTAGAAGCTAACCTATTAAATGATCGTTGTTGGCGCGACTATCTATTTGTTTTATGCGCCGAGCCCTTCAAAGCTGTCATCACTCTTATGTTCCTTCACAGTTGTCATAACTAGGCTACGCCACATGGCACAAGTAGGTGACGTGCGCCAGCGTTATGTGAGTGGGGCTGTGGCTCATTGACCTACTGTTGGCGAATACCGACCAAATTGGGTTAGAATGCATGCTAATGCGGGCACTCTATTCTCGTAGGGATCGTGCTGCGGTGTTCTCGTTTCCATTCTCTGTGGCAATGTTAATACAGCCCTGTGTTGTTTATTCCAGACCCCTGTTATAGAAGGGTGAGAATAGACGGTTTGAACTCACCTCCCTCTATGCCGATGTCTATACACTCACCCATCACTCCATTGATATCGCGGGATATCTCATTTACAAATAATCAAGACTTTTTAAATGTGTATATATGGCTGAGGGCTGTGTGGCACATTCCATCTCGCCGTTAAGGTGAACAACGGCCTTAGCCACAGTATCTTATGATCAAGTTCATGGTTGTTATGATGATGATGTGTAGGGTTCTTCCCGTTTCCAAGACACCGTGAACATATGGTTAAGTAAGAAGCATTTTGAGCTGACTAATTTATGCGTCAATTTTGGGCTGTCTAAAAATCCATGCTGTAATCGAGGTTAGCATTGTGAATGAATCCATGCATGCTGTTTCTGTTTACCATACACAGTACCGAGGTTGCTGATCCCGTGTTTCTTGATGAGCTGCTGATTTTGCTGTTTATTGTAACTTGTGGCGGTGAATCAGGTGGTCCATTCTACCTAGCTCTGTGAAGACTTTACTTCCTGGCATGACAACACGCCGATACGAGTTGTAACGGCTGTGATCTGAGCTAACTCCTCTGAAAGATGGATTGTTTTATCCGGTTCGGACGTCTCTGGATTGATCCTTTTTTCCCGTTGGAGGTACCGAACATCTCTAGTTTGCACGACCAATTCAGCAGCAGTACTAATGCTGATAGAGGAAATATACCGAAGACTCATCAAGGCTGCTGCAACGAGTCGTTGCAAACATTATGAAATGAGTGCATAAATGCTTGCTTTTCGCGTCATGCCATTTTCACCAACCGCCATGGTACTTTTGTGGTAAGACTGAACATTCACACTGTATTGCTGACGTGTTTTGTGACCTTGAAGTAACCCAGAGATAATACAAGAAAAAAGAGATCTCTTTTGACAAGAGATGGTGTTTTCCATACACGAACCATTAATGAGCAGCTGTTGTGTCACAGGACTGTCGTCATATGGAAACGAATGCTTATTTTCGTTGTATTATTGATGCAAGTACCAATTGTGCTCTTTTCACTGATTAGGTGCAGTCAAGTTTTTGCCGAGATGCGACAGCGAACTTATCATTGGTTGGGCAGAGTTTCATTGTTTCAACGGATGCTGGCGATGTGGGGATCGGAGCCATAATAAAACAGGAAGAGGGTGTTGAATCTGTCGGTCTGGTTTTAACGCTTGCAGAAGGAAACTATTCATCAACAGAGAAGAGATGTTTCGCGATGTTGCGGGCATTAAAAAAGCTGTACTTCATATTTGCTAGACCGACTTTCCATACGGAGACTGGCCACAAGCTTGTTGGGTTTTGCGGCTGCAAGAGTACAAATTTATAATCCACCATGTGTATGGGAAGGAAACTGCGTTCCTAATTTACTCTGCAACACGTAGCATGTGTTCGAGTTCCATAATGACGTCATTGGGCTTGACAGTCGTAAACCCCAGCATGTTCCTAAAAGGCTGCAAGCTGCGTCAATCCGAGGAGTGATTGGTCAGCGGAGGATAACCACCGAAAATGCAAACATCACATTGCACCGATCATACTGGCGGTCAGACGATTCAGAACTTCTAATGCACCCTCTGCGAGACGAAATAAGCTTCCTGGTAATACGGGATATTGTCGAACCTGGAAAGTGTTGAAGCAAAGGGCTTATTGGCCGATAGAGGAAGGGTACTTCAATAATTGTGTACTGGCGTGTCAATGATGTAAGCTCCTGAGGTACAGTAACCACTTGACTTAATATTCCACTCAGCCAATCCCAGTTAGCAAAATAGGCGAATTTCAGTCGATAATAGACATGATAAGCTGCAATTCAGTAGTCATTTGCGGAAACCAGTACATCGTCGTCAGGACGGAACGTTTTACAAGATGGGTCGAAACAGTCGCTGTACGCTATCAACGTCCAATCTCTGTATGCGTGACTGTGGTGGAACACAACGTTACAGATCGTGACATACCACGTAGTCTATTGACCGATCAAGGTCCGTATCTCGAAAGCGAGATGTTCCGGAACTGTTTGAAGCGCTTAAGAATCAAGAAAGTTCACGCAATATGTCACCCTTAATCAAACGGGCTAACGAAAATAAACAGGCGCACAATCAGAGAGTGTTTGATGACTAAAAACGGGGCTTTGAAATGTTACCATTAAATCTGCTAGCCCAGCGCTCCCCACCTCGAGACCCCACAAGGAACTGGCTGTGCGAGCTGATGTGTGGGTGACTACTACGTCTATATGGTCAATTTGACAGAATAGTGGCGGTGAGGTGGATAACCAGAACTGTCAAGCAGCAGTCAACTGCAAAGTTATCTGGTCGGTATACTGTGGTTGAACCTGTTTCGAAGGTCAGGTACAGAGGCCGGCAGAGTCCAGGGGCAAAAGGATGTGGGTCTGGGAAGTCCTCAACTAAGTGGAAGGGACCGTATGTAGAGATGGAACAGCGGTCCGGTATGTTTGATTATGAATGAGGATTTTCAGCACGCACGGAATCCAGCCATACAAATTGTATGACATCCCGATCAGGAGAGAACTTGCACTAGGTATTTCAACCTCATCAAGGCCGATACGCGTACGATTGGGAGGGCAAAGATAGCCGGATCGTTTTTTGTTACACTTGGAACAATCTTTACATAGGAAGAAAAGTGGTGAGGTTGAAGATTCACGTTATATTATTCATGAGTAGTCAGGCTGAGGCACGTAGTGGGGGTACTGAGGTAATCGGGGATAAGTACATGGAGGAACATTAGAGCGCGATCCAGCATGGATCGGTACTTTCCATACGTGAACTTGCCGTTGGCAACTGTGGCACCACGAGATTATTGTTATGTGTAAGCGAGCGCTTGTCTACTTTTTGTCACTGAACCACGTATCACGTGTGCCGGTTACCTTGTGCCACCTCGCGTTCTTGGCTCGCAATACTTCCACCAAACAGGGCCTGCTGTCATTTGATTGCCATTTTTAGTCTCGTTCTAAAGCTGGATTGATCGGTTTGTTTTATTAGAGTGATGAGGCTTCGACTTACAAGGGACACGACAGACTTGATCTGTCTTTTAACTTTCGGCTTGGTGACGTCACGTGTATATGGTGTGGACATGACATAAAAACTGGGCCTTTTTATGCTCTTCACTCAGAGTAGCAACTCAGTGTAAATTACATGTGAAGTCACCTTGTGGTTGTTAGGTGGCAAACTCACGAAAGCGATCTAGTCAGGACATCGGTGACGGCTGATGAAATCAGTCATCATTTCAAACCATCCAGGGCCGCGGTGACGGCTGACGAGATCAGGCAGCAACAAAGCACTGGGAGGGGCACGTCGGACCGACAAGCAGGATACGTGCAAGTGAGTGGGGGTGTCACGCCAGCCCGAGAAACTAAAGCCTATGGATTTGGCCTCACTTGGCAACTTGGAGACGAATTGGTCTAAACAAGCAGACAGTGACTCGTCAGGTAAATGGCCATATTTGACCACTATTTCATGATATATATTTACAGGCATTTCATTCATTTGGCCGAAATGGTTTTTGGCAATACAGCGTGTTTTCCGCAACCGTGTCTTTCTTGTCTCCGCGCAAGTAGACTAGGGGAAGCCGCATAGCAGGAACCCAGGTCTAGCCGTCAAGCCGTATTAAAACGTTTGGCAAGGGAAAGGCGCGTTACATCAGTGGTACAAGCAATCGGGAACACGGGCGTGATGTAGTCATCCAGATTATAAGATAGTACAATCTTTTTCGGTTACAGATACTCTGTGCTGCTGAGAGTCAGCATAGGAATACGGTAAATTGCCTGCTGACTGTTTTTAATGTTTATGCCCGCCAATACTTACGAAACAGTGCCATAGTCAACTCAATTTACGCATACCCAAAGTGTGGTACAAGTTCAGTCGGGGTGATATTGGGATACGTCCACTCGTATACTTTTCTTCTTCGTCGATTACTCTTACAATTGGCTTTAGATATGGTCGCCGAAAACTGGACTCGGTTTCTGTGACATGCACGCTTGCCGTTGTCAGCACTTCATGCGTCCACCCGCGCACGTGTCTCTCTTTCTCTCCCTATCTCCGAAGCACCCGATCGTGTTATCCACGCAATTGATTGGTTGTCTTACCCATGCCACATCAGCAATATACTCTCATTCTCGTACCCGACAAACTTACGCGCCATTACCATCATTTATTCTCATCCTACACTGAGCTGACTACTTGTCAGAGCTCGCGCTTTGACGTGTATCCTGATTTGTAACATTTTCCTCTTACAATTTGCTGAGGTTGTCCCACAAACTAGAAATTTCAATGGAAAGTTTTCACCAAAACGCACCTTATTTGATTTCAAACGAGCTTTTTTGCTATCAGGCCAACCTGTTGAATTTACACCAAAAAGATTGTGCGTCCCGGTGACTGTATGCTGGGGGCCGTTGCGTTACTGGAATACTATCTGGTTGAAAGATGTTTCGGAAGATAGTTTGGATTTTGCAGAGCAGGTTGCGTTGTGGGTTGTATCGCGCAGTATTTCTTCAGTCGTCGTCCAAAAAGTCTGCTGCACCTCGGAAATTTTTAAACTTCCACATCTACATTTAGACTTGAGAACGTATGGTCAGTTTTCCCTTCGGCATTACAAATCGGATTTGTGAGTACAGCAGCCGACGTTTGTTCTTATGGTCCAAGTGATAGTTAACCAGAATGTTTTATACCCCTTTGTTTTCAGAGATGGATTTCAGACGTTTCTACCTGTTCCTGTTTGAGAGATCACATGGCATGTTTACTCGTGTTCATGTTCAGGACTTTATTCTCATCGCACACGTTCGAATAGAAAAGTTTGGCGTGAGAATACGTAGAAACGGTCAACCGGCTCTGACTTCAAACTCAAACCACCGTGATATTCCACCGTCTAACTAATACGACCAGCGGTGACTGTTTCATAGGAAACTGATTTGCAAGAAACGTTGACTTCAGCTGGGTTCGAACCTGTAGCAAAAACAGTACTTCCATATACGAAAAGCGCTGAGCTACGAATCCACGTCAGGAGCTTGCAAGTCACACATTTTTATCCAGTTGTCCATCTATCCCCTTGTCTCGTGGAATCCACCAAAGCACTCAGCGATTTGACTGCCTAAACATGTTTTCCGAACTTCTTGCGTTTGTCCGTGGCTCTGGTAGTAAGGCGCTTGAAGCGTTTGGGCATGTTTCTGTTGCTGGTTCGAACCCATCCGCTACTCCGTTTGTCAAGATCGTTTTGTCCACCTTCACAGGCGGAAGTAGTACGAAAATTTTAATGCCTATGACCAACCATAACCTCACTAAAGATAGCCCTTAAATACATTTACCTCTCAAGTGGCATCACAAACAGGACAATTTACCGGTTTCTCATCACTCACCTCAACATAAAGACTATGGGATAGACGTAGCTTTTTGTCGGGTTAATAGCATATTTCTGCATACTCGTGTATCATACGAAAAATGCTCCGGTTTAGTTCATTAGAGGATAAAAGTAACTCAAATTCAAAGGCTTCGGCACAAGTTACAAGAGGTCGCTCAAACCTTTGGTGATGATACACTGTATCGGGAACTGCATGTTGGTTGTTTACACTCAAATGAGAATGTTTCTGTTTTTGCGGTTCCTGGTTTGACACTTCAATGCTACATCGGAGACGATGGTACTGAGTTGTTAAAAATGGTAGGTCATACAATGATGGATGGTGTTTTTCACACAGCGGATCGCTCAATATAGTAGGAGATGTTTTCTTTCAAGTGGTGCACCCAAAGATTCCTTGTAACAAACCCGAGCGTTGCCAGCTGTAACGTCCAGGATGTTTTTTATCAAACATCAACAAAACAACTCTTTGTTGATCATCAGCGGTTGCGCATTCGAAACATACTGTCCGCCATGTCAACTGCGTATTTTTCCTTGTTATAAAACTCATTAGCGATCTATTTCGTTTTTTGAAATGTCTTCCATCCGGTCCTTTATGTATGGCTGATAGCGTCCCAGTAGAAGATTGTCTTGTGAAACGTGAGTACCTCTTGGTAAAACCCCTTTGTTAACTAACCACAATTTTTACGGGACCTTCCCCATAATTTATTTCCCCAACAGTACGTCCGTCTATGCTAGGTTTCTTAGTCTTCCGTGTGTTGGGTATCGGCAGTCTGGAATGAGCATAAACCCCTGTCGTTGTTTATTCTCCTCAATTGCACGTATTTTGATGGCTTCGGCTCAAAAGATGTGACATGATGGACCGTTTGGATTTGTGAGCTTGACTGCTGACGTCGTCAAAGTCAGGCTTTCAACTTTATGGCACGGACCCATCAAAGTTCGATAGTATAAGTGGTCGACTTCTACCTGCTATTGCGATGGACGGGCCGATCGTTAACGTAAACGAACACGGCTTGTTAGCAAGTTGCTGTGCTCATGTCCCCAGATGTTCCCATCATGTTTGTTGAGGTCAAATGAGCTTGACCTAGCGGTATTGCAAAACTGAAGTTTAGGCCAAATTACTCCATATTCACTTCACTTGAGGGGGTTGAAGTACAAATTGAACCGGATATTTTGTTTAGAAAATTTGAAGAGGAGGTTATGCCACACTTCGGATGTTACACGTTCGATCTCTGCTTCTTATTCTACCACTGTCGCATTTCTATGGACTGATTTCGACTGTCGGCATTGTAGATCGGCTAACCCATTTTCAATGCCCATCTTCTCGCTGCTATGTTCAAAGTGACAGGGTAAATAGTTGCTTGCTATTTTTTAGAAGACCGCTTTTAATTGCTAGTCTGGTCGATTGCTCATTTTCGTTGCTGTGTTCACCCACTCTTCTAGTCCGTTGCGCTCCATTTTCGGTTTTCACATCTGTCCAGTCTGGGCGACGTCCGAGGAAGAAGTACAGTTTTATGGGACTGTCTTTTGGGAAATGTGAAGTTCTCTCAATTTGTTCCTGTTACTCTCCGCGGTGTTCTGTTTCTACAAGCCGGTGGTTCTCTGTGATTCACTTCAACAGTGAACGCTCGATTTGTGTACCATAAAGGAAATTTTTCCACGGTAGACGGGATACTGTTAGGTTGCTTAGATGCAAATGGCAGTGGTCGTGGTAACCTGATTCTCAGCTTGTAACCTTGGGATTAATAGTAGGCGCCCTTCCGACTGCTCTGGACCGCACTCTGTCTTGTCGTTGAAAATAACTGGAGCAAGCCTATCCATTTGGTCGTAAACTGTTGACTATAAAATAGTTGTCAATTGAAAACGGTATGCAAATATCGTTCATTTTTCATCTGTGGTTGATACAGTTTCATCGGATGTTTGATAACCCTGAATATTTGCGCCGACACATTCATAATTGATAAACTTATGGAATGTGTCCTCATATCTAGTATAGATTGTTTTAATGCTCCTGGTGATTGTTCGCTGCCAAATGAACAATGTTTCTGGAGAAGGCTCACTGCAGTTTCGGTTTGTATTCCCATAGTTTACTATAATAGAAACAGTTTCCGGCTTATACACCACGTGTCTGCCGCCACATAATGTACACGATTGCATGTGGACTGGATATTGTCAGGCTACTTAAACCCGGACAAGCGCAGAACGCTGCCCGGGGCTGCAGGTCACCGCCATGTGATTGACAGCTGGCTTCATTAGACTACTGTGAGTCACGGCGAGAAAAAACGTCCACACAAGCATCATTGTCTTCACGAGTACGTGCAGCGCATTCGGAACGCAACTGTTTAGGCAATTAGCCTAAAATGTCATATGAATTTGCTTGCTGCTTGTGTCCAGCTGGAGCATTCGGACTAAGTGAATGGACGAAGTGGATAATCTGGCCAACTTCTTATCACTGATTGTGTATCTGGGCCCTTTCGGATAAATGCTTCACGGTGCAATATTTCGTAGACGTACCAGATTATCACCAGGACTCGAACTTTGCTGCCTACGTCGTAGAGTTGATCGAATATCGATTGAAGTTCAGTTTGAGAGTTTGTACAGTCATGTCACTCAGCCATTTCCAGCTTTTATTGCCGATCTAGAAAGATTTAAATCCGACCTAGTCAATGGTAATTATCACTTTGATCATTCATATGTGATACACAGAAGCCCACTAGTTAGAAAACACTTGGAGGCTCTAAAACAGTTACGCGCATGTAAGAACGTAGTAATCGTTCTACCAGGTAAAGGTTTCAGAATAGTAGTTCTAGACAAGATGGACTACATCTCAAAAACATCCACGTCTTATCCGACGAGTCAATATTCAGTCAACCGGGCACAGAAAAGAATAAGATGCAAACGACCGTGGAACAAATGAGGAACAGATAATTAACCAATTACTGATGAGTAGTCGGGGATTTGGCTTGTTTTCAAGTTGACCATCACTCACATTTGATCGCAGCATTCGCATTCAGATAGACTTTCCAGCCAGCCTTTTCCGAAAAGAAGCACTAAACTCGAGTTTCGCTCTCATTAGAGCTCATCAGTAGTGCATATCCTTTCCACGGCCGGGATTTGAACTCCGGACATTCCAATTATGAGGCAACCGTGCTAACCACTGCGCCATTGACCTCACATTGGGCACGATCGAATTATCAGATCTGAACGCTCAACCACTCTCGCTTGTGAGCAATGATCAGGTTGCCCGACCGTCTATCTGAATGCGAATGCTGCGATCAAATGTGAGTGACGGTCAACTTGAAAATCAATCAATTCATTATCAGCAGTTAAGTAATTAATGAGTTAATGTTTAGTTAAGTACGGAATAGTTTAAAGCTTCTCAAACAGGCATGTTTGATTACAGAAGCTACGTTTAACTGAATCAAACTCAGGTTCCGTTTTACGTCGACTTTATGGGCTGCCGAAAATTCACAAGCCTAACCAACCGCTCAGGCCGATATTCTCAGCATAGCGTCACCGAATGGTACGTGGAGATTTTAGAACCAATACGCCAACGTCTGTGTCAACACAGTCTGTGTGATACTTGTGAATTCGTAGAAGCCATAAAAGACCTAAATATCGATAGCGAGTTCATGTGCTCATTTGATGTCGTCTCACTGTTTACGAACGTGCCACCGATGAAAACGGTTGGTTACTTTCATGAGCTTATTGGGACATCCGATATTAGACCACCGATTCCAACTTTGTCTCTGAAGGAGTTGATTCTTCGCTGTACGTTCAGCATGCAATTGATGTTTAACGGATCACTTTATTGACAAATCAATGGTGTGGCTATGGGATCCCCTTGCGACCCTTTGTTGGCCGCTGGAACACTATCAGATGAAGTGTTCGCTCGATAACCTATGTTTCTGTCGTCGTTGTATAAATGATATGTCCGAGATGAAGCGGAAGCACCACATGGATTGCGGCTTGGTTTAATGTCATTGCATCTTTTTTAAGCTGAACATTTGCAGTAAGCCGTTTTTTTCGTCGGTATTTGCGACATGCCTACGATCAGCTTGGTGTACTTACTTTTCTTGCTAAGAATCTGGGAACGTGAGATTCTTAAGTTTATCCATTTAACCTGAATTTGATCCCGAATGACGTTTTATCTGTGGCCTCCTGAAACCTTTTTATGTAAACACTGGCATTTCCCGCTGTTCCATTTTGTGTTCCTGCGCAATTTGTTTCGAGAACGATCTCTACATCTCTTTTCGTTACCGTTGTTGAGTTTCTTAGACAAGACTACATTTGTTGCCATATCGAATGTGGACTTCGTTAAAGTATGTGTAAGTGATTTGTGGAATGATTACCATGAATTTTCGTTTCCTTTGGCGTTTGCTATGTACATTATGTAGCCATGATTTTCTTTCTCATGACCACATACAAAGAACATATCTGTTCCCCTTTTATTTATAATTTCCATTGAGTATCTATTGCAACCCTCTTGCTTAGTACTGTTCAACATGCCCCCACATTCATCCACACTTAACTATTTTAGTGAGCTCATTTCTCGTTGGCTGGTAGTCATCTCGTGAAGCCGCTTTTCAGTTGCTTCACTTTGAACATCTGGTTAATTCACCTTCTTAAGGAGAACATCCTTACTATAATTTTTGTCGAAGGTACCGTGTAAACTTCTGTTTCTTCGATCGCCGTTTTGTCTTTTATCGACATCTCAGGTTCGTTTCACTCATCAGACCGTCTCAGTTGGTGTTAATAGGTCCATAGACTACGCTCAGTTCAGTGATAAGCTTAAAAGTGTTGGCATACTCCCAAAAATAATCGTTTTACCATTATATCAAAGCTACTTTTTAATAGTTCAGTTGTCATATTTGTAACACAAAAAATTGTTTGCTTGTGAGGGACATGCTAGGTCATGTTTTCATTCTTTTCACATCTAATCAGGAACGCTCAACGTAACTTGGAATCGGGCCCACTATTGATAAGCATCATCATAAGTGACCTCTTGCTAGCTTTGACGCATCGGAATCTAATTTACGTTGAAGTTGTTCTACTTCATCATGTCCAATAAGTCATTTAGTGGTGTCGTTATTTATTAAAGCATATTCGCTTACCTGTCTTTTTTAGAGTTACGAATTCACCTTACAACATGCGGGTAGTCGGATGGAAAAACCTACGGGATCATGACCTCACCTCACTGATTTTTCTGTCCCAGTTTACGCTCTGTTTGACGTATTTCATTCTGTATTTTATGTTCGTTTGCTGCACGAGGCAGTTGTTCACTTATCAGATTTTAATGTTAGAATGGTTCATATCTATATCTCTTGTAGTAAACATAGCAGTCTTGTTTGATCCAACCGCTGATCCGGTGATCAGTGAACGCGACCGCCAAAGTTGAACAACAGTCACGTTTACTCACATTTTTCGGAATTTTGTAAACTTCGACAGGAAGCGCCACAGTTTCTGTTTCCTTCCGATAAGGAATTTATCTCTAGGATTTAGTTTTCAGTCTCGGACTTGGCCATAGACTTGGACGTGTTGGCCACTACACCGTTGAGTTCTTACTAGTCATGACCTTGGCGTTGTCACATCTCACCGTACGTGTACAATCACTGAAATACTGTCCAGGTTGTCCAATCACTTCGAGAACGTACACCATAAGTGTTCTGTTGATTGTTATCAGTAACCATGTGATTACGACTTTTTAACCATGTTGGACTCATCTACTCCGATAAACCTACGAAACAGCATGGTTGGGATACTCAGAACCAGTCATCCCCTCACCAGGTAAGAGCTGTGCTTCCAGATCCTCCAATGGCTCTTTTCAGAATATCATTTATTACGCATTCGAGAAGCCGGAACGTGGGATGTCTTATGAACGCTACTGGAAGTAGGCCACAACAGGAATACCGGATCATAATTGTGCACTCAAGCTGGGTGTGCGATGATTACAACATATCTACATGTTTCACTGAGACCCACCTATCATGTAGGCACCCCCAGAGTGCTATATATCTGGGTTAAATGCAACCGTTGGCCAAGAATAAGAGTGTCGATACCGCATTGTCTATCACAAAAGAATAGTATGTTGGATGCATTCACAATCAATTCGCAAAGCTGACGTTTCGGAAACCACTGTCTTACGAGATATCCGAGTGTTCTAGATTTATTCAAAGATTTGGTTAATATCTCTGCGGTTCGTACGTGTTGTTCAGATTTCTTTTTCTGAAGCCCAGATTAGTTATCGCCAACTACGAACCACGCGACACGTCCTGCATATGAAGCACAACATAGTCAGTTCAGACGGTAAAGAGCTGTGAAAGGGAAGCCCGTATCCGGATCCTTATTTTGCTTGAATATGGTAGGCCTCAGTGCAATTTCGGTATTCGGATCAGGTAAAGTAAATTTTGCTGATTTTTCAACGGTATGTATTCGCTCCATAAACTGAAAAGTAGGCGTACATATGTTACGGTTGCTTGATTCTTCGAATAACTTGTATTCTAAGAATGCCCCCGATGTTGTGGTTGAGGCACGTGGGTGAAACATTTGTTACCACTAAGTATGCAGAGATCAAGAGTTTCCGTGAGGCCAGCACTAAAGTATTACTGGAAATTCAGCTTACAAAAGGATTGAAAACAGGTTGCTCAATCTCGTTCTTGGATGTGTTATTATCGATACTATCAGCCAAACCACTCTGCATTTGTCTGCGATCAGAACATCTCGCCAAGGTCAACAATTTCTGTGATTTCAACATGAACTGGAGTCCTAGTCGTGAGTTCATTAATTTGAGTTAACAGAACAGTTGCTATCCCCGCTCATGACTATCTAGTAATCCGAGCCTTTCTCACAGATGAATGTGGCTGAACGTTTGCATGTGGCTTAGTCGTACATAGTTTCAAGGCAACGGTTCACTTGGTTGAGGAACTTGATAAATGATGGCTCTTCCGGATACGCCAGGAGGATATGTTGAGGTGCGCTGTCTCCTTATATGTCTCTTTCGGAGCAGTTTCCTCGATGCTGTTTTCAGCTCGCAAGCTGCTGCAAGAGTCTTGGTTGCGACAGGACAGATCGATCGTCTAAACTGGAAAAACTGACTAACAAATATTGAATCAATTGAGCTGCTTTCCTCTGTTCCCCCAGACATACCTACTGTCATGAATGAGAAACTGCGCTCGTCCTGTGACGTATCCAGGATAAGATCCGGAGTGGCCGGCGACACTAGGTCAACGGCGTCGAACCGCTCGACCGAGTGTTGGTTCGTTCCAGGGCAATCATGAGTAGCACAGCGTACAATAATTACCATCCCAAAACTAGAACTCTTGGTGGCCGTTCTCATAGTAGGACTAATGAGGCTCCTTGTGGATGAAGTACGATTGCGTATCGACCTCGTTGTTCTGTGACACTGCTACGTCATCGCGCTTTTCGATATTTGTAAACCGAGGGAGAATAATAATATCACAGTGGAGACGTGTCTTCTGATCTGTAACTGAGGAGTCTCATTTTCGTCTTCATGCTAACTTGACAATTGGCTACGGTGTCCGTATTTTTAAGCCGTTTTAAAGAACAGCTGACCAACGACCTCGTTGTCTACAACACTGGCAGATGAATGATACGAAATTAGGCTTGCTTTGACTTTTCAGACTGCGCAAGCAGTGACTTCTACTCTGAAATGTCCGATATCAATATTCCTTTTGGTGTGGCTGTACTGCCTCGTTAGCCTTGTCTGTGTGCTATAGTCTGGAAGTCAAAGAGATGCAGTGGAGTCAAAGCCACTGTGTGTGTCCAAATGGAAACTAGGAAGCACTAAGTTGGTCATGCTTGTTCAAGAAACATCATTCAGGTGATGTGAAATACCTCAAGGTAGGAGACGTATGGATCATCTGTCTCGGTTGCAACCAACACCATTATACATCTCGTACTGTTCCTGTGGTGCTGACAAAGGCGACACAAAAGGTGCTATTTTGCTATCGCACGGTACGGTTACAGAGATTATAGTTGAACAATAGGACGAGATGGAAGATCACAGAGGTGTAACTTGTATACATTCGGACGATTTTGGATGGTGACTGTCGGGGAGCGAGTTACTTCCCGCTAAACCATATGAACAGTTGATGACTCCATTACAACTAACTAGGCCGAATACAAATGCGTATCCCTTTGGATACACTACTTTGATCCGTTTGAGATGAGGATAGGTGGAGGCGGACTCGTGTCACGAGTGTAGGTTTAGTCGTCTGCAAATTCGTATCATCCATTTGGTGGGGGGGGGGTTACGGGCTCACTGTCAACTGATTCGTTGATGATGGCGCCTATGAGGTTCGTGGATTGAGCTGCTTCGGATGCCATATATAGCGACAACGACACCAGTTTTATAGAAGCAGATTCCAAGCTGAATTAATGTCTGCACACATTAAACAACAGAAGGGTTGTTGGTTTTCTAATTCACAAAACTGATTGGCACTCTAACGTAAGGCCAGTCATTGTGGTAAGGTGTGGGAGAGAAGGATGGGAACCAGCCAGTGGGTACTTACTGCCGTGACTCACCAGCAGATCCCTCCTTATTTGCGTTACAATGGTTGGACGCAAACTTACAAACCGTCCGCCAGTGCCTCTATAAGGTGATCATCAAAATCCCGGGGTGCTGAAGCGCAGTGGTTTGTTACTTCCGTCAAATTTTGGGAGTTCTGGAAAACAGTCACTTTGGAACGCTCTACCAAGGGTTAGGTGCAAGTCCAATATCTCGCTGGTACGGATGGAAACGATGGCAGCCTGCATACTTGCGTGGACTACAGTTTTGCCATAAGTGGTTCGTCACCTCGTGATTTGTGGGTAGGTAACGTCGTCGTCCTTTGTGAAATATCTGTTTTTCGGAGTGTTTGGCTGAAGGACACATTATTCAATGCATCTGCAGGATCAGCTATCTACGTGGTGTTTATCAAACACTACAAGGTGTTATGGAGTATGATATCAGGTCGTATATTCTGAAAGGTCGACAATTATGGCATATAAATGATAGATTCAGAGTCTCCATTGCCTCATCCTTTGATAGCATCCGTGGGTTCGTTGTACGGAAAACTCAAGTGGCTTTCGGGACCCGTTGCTGGATGCGTCTAGGTTCGTTTGACACGCTGGTTTTATGTTTTCGCACGATGCCAAACGTCGGACTCTGAAGCGCGCTTAGCCTGCTTGTGGAAATTCGGTCCTAAATTTGCTTTCATTTTCCCTGTTGGTGAGCGCACGGAGCAATTATAGTGAGTTCTGTTCCATAATGAATGCACCATCATTGTGTACGGGATAAATTTTTCTTGCTTGGTATTGCTTAACACATTCTTACGTTCATCTATACCTGGTCTTCTTAATGAGCTCACTCCCAGTTGATTGGTCTTCGTTTGCGAAATCGTCCGATTGCCCAATTTTGAACGTCTTTTCTGCTGGATAATTCCAGTATCCGGTCAGTCCACATTCAGTGTGGGGGAGCCAAATTATTGCATAAATTCTGGTCAACTCGATTGTCTTTTCCGATATTTCTTCGTATCTAGACGATAGCTTTGTCAAACCGACCGTATGAGCCAGCTTTGTTGAAATTGTTAATTACGCGTTATTGGATGCGTCACCCTGGGCTGCTAGAAGCAATTCGAAAATGCCTGTGTCTAACGCGTTCATCTTTCAGTAGCGTGCAATATCTACGGCGTTTTTAACATCCGAATAACAATCTTAGTTTATTGATTCTTAATGCGCATTGTCTAGTTAACAAAATACTCTCAGGTCATTGCACTTTCTTGACCAAAGAGATGGCTCACAACTGAGTCATGGTGTAATGATAACACTTGCAATCTGCAAATCACCTTGCTGATTATGAGATGTTTTAGTGCAACCGTACTCTGCTCTGTAAGGGGGGATTTTTATTCTACGTTTTGCTGCCGCAAAATGCACTTGACCACCTATCAAACAGGCTGGAAGATCCGATATGGATTCCAATTTTCCGTGGTAATCCGGCATTTGTTCTTAATTTTGTCTATCCCTCATAACTGCAGTAAAATCGTGCTTCAATTAGAATGATGACAATATTTCATCACCTATCTCGCTTGCAATTTACCCATGACGATTTTAATTTCCGACTTAATTTCCCGGGTATTGTTTAAATTTCTGTTTTGACTTCGGCTGGATACGGTGAAATTCTTTCCTGTGTTCGTTATGGTTTGACTCAACGTGTTCCTTCCCCGACCAGACTTAACAGTAGCTCGGATTTCGCCCGTACTTCGTGCATTCCTTGTGCATTCCCTAAACATTACCAGCAGTTTACTGGATAATAACCACGAAATAGCCGAATTCCTTATCAATGTTTGTGTAATTTCACAAGTAGTGACACATTTTACGTACAGTTTAAGATCATCCTGATTCTGTTTACCAATCTGTATAGTTATCAAAACTATGACAAGTCCCTTCTTGATCCACAACCCACAGAATTTGCTGGTTTGTTTTATTGTAACGTAATCGTGTGCGCGTTGCATGGTGGACTGTACATGCTGCTTCTCCTTGCTCGATTGGGGATATCTCTGCAAAAAGTATATGAAACCTTTAAAATAGTGTCTTATGTGCTTCATAGAACGAAGGACTTATCTCTTCTATCATTGCCAAGCGAAATTATTGCCGTAGTGGAGATTTGAGAAACCCCAATTGGTATACAAAATCGAATAGACAGATGGACGATGTCTATATACTATCCAATATTGTAAATTGCAGATCGTTACCTTCACTGCATTGATAGGGCAGAATCCATAAGGTATCCAGAGATGAATAGAGGAGGTATTTTCGTCGCGAAGAGCAGACGTAAGTGTGCGTTGTTAGTTGACACACTTCATTCACCCAAAGAGAAGGCAAGTAATTGTACTTCCAAAGTGCACACAACAAGTGCGTCTTCAAAACTGTACCGTAGGTATGTGTCGTGCAGATCGCATAACCATTCAGAATAATTAAAAACGAATACTATACTGCCGAGTTGGTACTCCGCTAAATTCCTGAACTCTAGAAAAGAATGTCACATTGCTGTCCAAACACTTTAGAGAATCCTAATGAATTTGACGTCACATAAGTTCCTCAAACGGTAGTCAACCTTCGGCTAGTACATCACCTGGTAATGCTTTCATTGATCGCTCACTTGATTTCCGCGTATCATTTTCTTTCGTCTAACCTTGTGGTATATGCGGACAGGTTGCTAACAATCCTAAGTAACTGGTCGATTTCGAAAAGCTGTGTTACAGATGTAGCAGAACTAGCTACATTCACTCCGTTTAAAACAGTTCAAAGTCTCCCACGTAATCGGATTTCGCTGATGGGAAATTGATTTCCGATTTTTGTTCCATTGTTCTTGTTGTTAACTCCCTTGGTTTTACCAGTCACACTAAACGAACCGAGTCAGTTTGTAACTCTATTGAACATTCATTCATTGTGAACACTAGCAACGGTATACCAGTCATCCCTTGCTAGTTCGTAGTGCTTAAAGACGGTAACTATGGGACCTTGTGAAGCTTCTGTCACAGGCATCACTGGACATGTTTTTGTAAACCCACACTTTCTGGCTAATGTTCGTGGGTCATTGTTGGTTTCAAAGGTATGAAACTTTTGAAAATTTCTGTTCCATTGTTTTTTGATGCACCTGAATCTTTAATGTTCCAAAATTCCTGACGATACGCATATCAAACGGATTCCGCTCAAACTCAGAAACGATTTCGTTTGTACGAAGCGGTGAGAGTCATTCTTCGGAAAAGCAATTGATCAACTTGTGGATAATATATTAAAGCCCCTGCATTCTTCGACTTGGACTACACCTATTGTGGTTCTGCTTAAAAGTGACGATGAGATTCTTCGAATTTGTGGTGATTATAGATTCACGCTCTACATATTCCCTTTGTGCAGGAGTTGTGCCACTGTTAGACTCAGGGACATATTGCGTTAGTTCGATTGCTCTCCTACAAATTCCATTCGATGTGGCTTTAAGTGCCCTGGCAAACATTATTAGTCCCTTCGGAGAGTCCTCCTGTAAATTCCCGATTTTCGGTCTATATGTGTCGCTTGCTCTATTTCACGATGTCATGATCACCATTACTACCAATATTCATTCCATTTACCAGGATGCTGTTATTGTGTATTAGTCAATCGTGCCCATTCATGATGGACGACGGTATACCACATTTTAATGTTTTTATCGTTTAGTCGTTGCTACTACTTCTTGCAAATGCCTTTTTTGTACGTCTAAGTTCACGTTTAAGATTTCTAATGGATGAGAATGAGTACCTTCTTAATGCCGATCGTTGTCCACTTTTATCCGAGGTACCCGCCTCGGGGGTTTTGTAGGATTTCGTTCGTTAATGGGTTTACTTCACTACCGTTCTCGGTTTATCCTTAATTTTTGGTGATAAAATGAAACTACTAATGAATCTTTCCCGACAACTTTTTCAAACCGGCCTACATGAGCAAACTGCTTTATTTCTGTGGAATTTTCTGTCCTCTCATGAGGCATTACGTACGTTTTCTCCAAAGTTGTGATGAATATTAACTACTGATGCGTCACCATTGGGTATTGGAACTGTGCTAGAACAGGAGGGTCATCTCGCTATTTGTATTTCCATACGCCTCAGTTCAATAGAATATGAATATGCGTAAACAGAAGAGAAAACACTGGCGGTTCACCGGGCGTTTAACAGGTTTCACGAATACCCGTTTGGCGATCCCCTCCATGTTCACTTAGCGTGGAGTTCCTAAATTCATTTTTACTCATCAAATTCCTTGCCAAGTCTTCCTCGGCAATGGCTCCGCAACGGAGTGTTACTTTGATTGTGTATTCCTCACGCTGACTACTTGACTCCTGAGAGGATGGGATCAGATTGATTATTGACTCAACCACTTCCAGTTTCTCGTTCTGACTTGACTTGTGACACTCGAGAAAAATTCCGCGCAATCTTAACCACATTACATAATGCTTGGAAGTGCGGTATCCAGTGAAGATTTCTTCAGTTCTACAGACTTCGAGATGAACTCTCCGTCACTCTCGATGGATTGTCGCACTTTGGTGATAGAATTGTTATNTGTTATTTATCCCACAATACGATCCGCTGTACTAGATAATTTACACTTCGGTCATTTTGGAAGTAGGAAGGTGAAGTCATTGACTCGTCTTGATGGCAGCCAGAATTGAATGTTGATTTGTGTAACATTTCTAAAGGTTGTGCTCAGTGTGTACACAAAGCGCGAGCGCGCCCGTCAACATGGACACCCTAGCCAATGACTTATGAAGCTTGGGATCGAATACATGTTGGCCATTGTGGTCCATTCTTGGGCATATACTATGCTTTAATTATCCCTAGATCATATTGACATTGGACGGAAGTTTATTTCATGACGTCAGCAATCGCGGATTCCAGTCTGACTGCATTGCGAAAAACTGGAATGAGTACCATGTGATTCAATCACTGACAACGGCACTCACTTCGCTGCGCAGGAGTTCGAANCTTCCTCGGCAATGGCTCCGCAACGGAGTGTTACTTTGATTGACATTGGACGGAAGTTTATTTCATGACGTCAGCAATTGCGGATTCCAGTCTGACTGCATTGCGAAAAACTGGAATGACTACCATGTGATTCAATCACTGACAACGGCACTCACTTCGCTGCGCAGGAGTTCGAAAACTGGCTGAAAGGTGAGACATAAATGTCTGCTCACTGCACCGAGATATCCTCCATTCAGCAGTGCAGCTGGGGATTTTGTGTCTATTCTAAGAATTGTATTCACTTCCATCAACCCATCTAATCTTGAAGAACTGGAGAATGACGTGGATAACTCCCTGGTGAAATATCAAAATCCTGACCATTCAGCAACTGAAAGCAGTCCAGCTAAGCTATTCAAGAACTGTGTTCTCCGATCCAACGTGCTTAGTTTGGAATCAGCTGAAGTTGGGTATCATCGTGGCAGCTACCTTCGATCACCTCAAGAAAATGTGCTCAGTAATTTGGGTACCCGAATGTGCCGCGTGCTTGATTTAGATGATGGATCTGTTCACCGCATACACATCAATCAACTTGGTTATAATCTAGTCGTTCCGACCTCCGCTGTCCTTGTCACTGATACCGATGTTGCTGAATCTATTCCACATTAAAGTTCTTTGGTTGAAGGTGCTTCTGAGAACATACTATCAGAGTTGCGACTGTCTGAATGCTCCAGAAATAAACAGCACAGATTTTATTGGCAATGTTGACCCATTTAAACCGTGGGGTTGTGGTGATTCTGACCAAATCTATTTCTCACTAATGCCGCTTTATTCCATTCTTGATAATGATAGTACTATGCACAATTGTACTCGAGAGATAAATGTGTACTACTCAGTTCAGTGGGTTATTGATACTGTGCCCAGACTGATTCTGGAGTTGAGCTAGGTCAGTTACTCTATTTCGTATCACTGGAACCATTACAATCACTTAGCAAACTTCCTTCAGTTTTAGCAAATAGCCGAGCACTGTCAAACTTTATTAGCAGGTAGTCCGTAGACTCATTTTCTCCGTAGAACCTACATTCATGCCAGGACAGCATACTCTCCCCTCCATAAACACGGTGGTAAATGTATCCCTGTTCCCATACTGAATACATCCATCTTTTTCCGTGGAATCAGTTACCTTCCTGTGATGAATATGACTGGCATGTTTCCGTCATACAACTGTGTGATATTTCGTGAATAGACAGAACTTAACGCGAGGCCAGTAGCCTGTATATCCGAATTGAACAGAATACAACAAATGAACGACAGTCAAACGCTTGTATTAGAATTACGCACCGTATCAAAAGTGTACAACCTGAACCTCAATGATTGACGTGAAATATATGTTCAACGACATTCATCACATCCATCACACGTTGAATGGGGCTGCGGGTTCTTGAAATCCGCTCTGGGTTTCATTTGCAGTCATGAAGACCTACGAATGATGCTTGTAATTTCTTGGTTCGANTAGGTCGCATTTTCATCGATCCAAACAAGACCGGAGTTACATTAGAACTCTCACTATGGACTGTACTATTAACCTCTTCTTACTGCTCACAGATGATTTTGGTATTTTGATAGGTATGCTTAGGAAGTAGCAGTAGTTGTCCATGTAGATCCGGTGCATTATTACCGGCGATGAGTCGGTCACGAAGTTGGACTTCAAACTGATCACCAAAAGCACACCGTGCTGCCTGAGTTTGGATCTAGAGAATAAAGTCACGGACTGACTGGTTCGGTTGACGCTTCTGTAATAGTTCAATGCGTCAGTCACGAGCTACAATACAAAGCATGTTCAACGTTCGTAATCGAGGCACAATAGAATCTACCTCACACAAAATTAAAAAAGGCACAAGGCAGCGAGGAATGTGCGTTAACACAACACAGATACCGAAGGAGATTCAGATTCACACCGTGTCCCTGTCCATACATATAGGGGATCACACGGTCCGGAAACAAACCACCAATCAGGAGTGGCCTCATGTTCACTGACCGTTGGCCTCGGGCTCTGGTTGGTCATCTTCCTCAGCCCCGTGCATAGACGCGATCAGCCCGCCTGTTCGAGGACCTGAAAGGGAGCGGAAGGGTGTATGTGTGGTCAAACAATATGGCGGCACACTACCAGCTATTACACCTCATGATATTGAATTTGGCTGGCTCGGCGACCTCGAAACTTACAGGAGTGACGTGACCGAGCAGTATTTTCTTCATGCGCTCGTATGTGAGATCCTTCGGCGAATCTGCATAAGATGAATTCTTCAGAAAACAATGGACCTCTTTTTCTACACTCGAGAGGAAGAAGGCTGATTTTGTCTCCGCATTCAGGCTGGATACGGTCCTACACCATAGTTCAAATCGTTCAAAATAATCCTCAGTATCACGAGGGGATGAATGAATGTCCAAAGTTTCGAGAGGCACAGGATTCATTGTTATTGAAGACTGCCGCGACGCCAATGTGATATTTCGTGAATAGACAGAACTTAACGCGACACTAGCAGCCGATGTATCCCAAATAAACAGAACACAACGAATGAACGACAATCAAAGAGTCGGTTTCCTTTCATACAAAATTAATGGCAAAACTGGTATGAGGCGAGTGTTACGGCAAGTTTCAGTAAACTGGTACAAGTGAAAATGCCACATCAAATGTATGAAAATGCCCATTTCACGGATCTGAACATTATCGCACCTAGTTAGTGTTTAAATGGTCCACCACAAGTAGATCACATTTGTACGGTGAATCAGCACGGCGGTGAACAACGAGGACGTTTTCTGAAAAACATTCAGGGAGCAGTATATGCATATATGCTTATAGGTATGCATATGCGTATACATATGTATATATATATACATGTATACATATGTTCAACGTTATAGACGTTCGTTCACATATATGTATATACATACATATATATTTATGTATATGCACATATATTCATGTGCGCACATGAAAATGCATAAGCATATGTACTGATATGTACATATATTTATATATAATATACATGTGCATTTGTACATATATATGCATACATATGTATATATACATACATATACATATAGAAATATATGTAAACCGTTGTGGAAATAAATATATATATGCATACATATACATACATATATCAGTTTCCGCAACGGCATACACATACATCAGTATAAAGGTACATGTATACATATATACATATATGCATATATAGGGAATTATACATATATAGACTTGCGTATATAGGTATATATAGCAATATATATATATACATATATATGTATATAAGTATACAGGTATATGTATATAAATATACACATAAGTACATATATGTGTATGGATATATANCATAAGTACATATATGTGTATTGATTCATAAACATGCATATATATGATATTATAAATGTTCGTACAGATGTACACATATATGTATATATATATGTTGTTATGTCTTATTGCGTTCTACAATTCCTGTAATTTCGGTCGTTATTTTACAGAGTTCAATCTCAACCGTCAGATTTTAGCATCGCGCCTTGTTTGCCTAAATAACTTATCAGTCAATCAAGATGCTCGTGAAGTGGAGGCGAATTTGGGGAGATGTGACAGTTAGTGTCAAAATCCGATTGAAAATAGATAAACATGTAATACTCAGAATTAGCGACTTCGGATAGCTCTAGAAATCGCGGTCGAATGGAAACTCTATACGAAAATAATAAAGATAAGACATCGTACTGGTTGCAGTAAGCAGTTTTTCTCCATGAAATAAGAAGCCGCATTTATGGGTGCACGGCAGTATTAAGGAAAGCACAGTATATCGTTGACTGGTCACAGTGGAACCTGCGAAGTTAAACTGTGCGTTGATTGATGCAGCGCAGAGCAAAGAACATGACAAATAGCGGACAGTGTTACATTGAGGCTTTTCGTCGAATCTTCTTAACGGGGAATTTTGATTGGTCTCTTGTTAGGTCTTCTATTACGTGGGGGTTTGAATAAGCGGTGAATCGAGCAGATTTTCACGACAATCTTTCCGAATTCAGCTGATGAGTTAACCTGTTGTGAGCTTTGTGCATACTTTCTCATTCCATAAGAAATTATTTGGCGCCCTGGAGAAACCGGTTCCCCTTACACCCCTAGTCGTGCTGTCTCCACATTCATTCCTCCTCATCTTTGTGAACACTGAACAATCAGGTTTTGTAACTAAGCGTGATACTCTCTACTCGGACCATCCTTGTAAGTAGCATTTGGTGAAAGAGCACAGTTGAACTGTCTCAAAGTTTTTAATCTCGGGACAGCTTGACTTCTTTCTGACATCAAGATAGTACTGGAATGAGATCGTTATCCTTACCAACCCCCATCAGGTCACTCACCTGGCAGGACAAAACGGTGACCAGTCGCTCCGTGTATTCCAGTCGTTGTTGCTTTCAGCCGAGCACCGGGAACCATACGATATTGCATTGTGAACATAAGTTCTAGACCACTCGTAATGTATGTAAGAAGCCTGAGAATGTATGAGTTACGAACACCACTGAAGCAGTCCTGTACAGCAATCTAAAGCCGAAACATGATCAAAAATTTAAACCGCATACTGACTTCTGTGCGCCGAGACCATCTGTTAAGTCATTTAAAGGGAATAACGCGAACTCAGTACCACAACAATTTGGGTAATGCATATCTTGTTGACGCAACCACAGAGACAGGCATTGTCTCAGCTATGAAAATGTGGGTCATATTCAGTCGGTATGTGAGTTCAGACAATCATGTCATTTAACGACGGATTCTAATTTCAACTTACAATCGTCGGCTGAATACATTTCTACTCTTCCTCTATCTGTTCTCTGAAGACTTTAGTCTTCTGCTGGCAAAAGTCACAATTTAATCGTTGATATCACAAATATTGAGTAACTAATCTGACGTTCAGATATAGCTGTATTCCATCCCGGTGTTGTTCTTCAGCCCACAAAAATTAGCGTTCGTGGCATTACTGGACATTGGTTATCTCTTGTGGGGTTGTAGTATCGTATCGATGAATTTACTGAATGCTGGCTCTACCGATAGAGTTTTCAGCTTCAAACTCAGGTCCTTCCATTCTTGGCCTTAAAAGTTTACGCCTACTACATTCTGACGTTTCTCTGCTAGCGTGAGTGAATGAGGCTGACATCAAACAACATATGTTTTACAGTTTCCAAGGTCAAAAATAGAGTGCGAATACCGAAAGTAAGACACATTCTTTCTTGATGTACGAGTCATTCCATTTGATTTACGAGAACCTGCCCGCTAACAGCTGTAATACATGTTTAGTAAAGCAGTTTTAATGTCAGCTGAACCGTCAAATTGGATGACTCCGATAGTGGCACTGTTGATAGTTGATGGAATTGCGCTGAGAATTGATGGCGACTAAAGGCTCACGCTAGATACATGCCTACTACAACATATCTGCATGAACGAAGAGCCCAAGGATGTACTCTAACGTTAGTCAGATACTAAAATCTCCTCAAAAAGTTTTATGTTCAACGACCACCCGATGGAGTTTCAAACAACTCGACAATAGTTACTACACCACCCAGATAGTATGGATACAATAGTCTATATTTTGGCTTGAGTGTTTCGCCAGCTTTATTTCAAGACGCTCTGAATATAAGTACTAAAACTTAGATGGCATCGAAAGCTGACATTTACACTAATAGTCATGCTCCTGATAATTCCACCCATGATTATGGCTTCCTTTTTCTGTCCAAACGGTTTTCTGACTTCACTGTGGTTATTAACGTAAATATGTGTAACTGTTCTATTTATTCTCTATCATGCACTGGTTTCGTTGATAACGATGGTTTCAAATGGGCTTCACAACGTCTATTTCCATTACTGAATGCACCATCACCAATCAACTTGATTAAACTCGGTTCTTTTCTCAGCGCGCTCCAGCCTCGTTCACGTTTTATTCAAATTTTGCGCAACATGCTAATTCTATGTTCGATATTTTACCCGTCGACAACTTTTACTGGTCTTCCGACCACAAAGAAACGCTTCGCAATTTATCCCGTCAATTCCACACTACTACTGTTTTAAAACGGTTTTCTGTCACGGATCATTCAGTTGTAATTAACGATGCCTTCCCCATTGGAATAGGAGCGATTGCTGAACAGTGCGGCCCACTCGGTATGTTCATTTCTTGTCGTCCATGTTAAGCCGGAAGCGGGTATTCCGAGACTCAACTTGAAGTATACTGGGCTGTTAAAAAACTTCATAAATATCTTTCTGGATTGTCACGCACTACTGTAACGGATCAATAATCCTTGAAATTTCTGTATTATCCCAGCAAGTCGTCAGCAGTCATCTGCTACTTTGGTATAGCGTTGGATCACCGTTCTCAGTTCGGATAATTACACGATTAGTCATCCTAGTGCAAAAACAGTTTCACACGATAATCACTTTTCCATAAATTTGTCATCGGACTCAAATTCTAAGGACCCTGACTGCTTTTTAGTTCAACCATTACCAGTAAAAAGGAACAAGCTCGTAGATGAATTTCGTAAAAACATTGGTCTTATTATTTCTGCCTCAAGACGTGACTGGACACAATATAAGCGTCTTCGATTTCCTGGACTGTCCTGTCGCTTTGACGGTTTGTTTATTACTCTGGATGGACTGTTGTGTTTTGATGGTCGTGTTATGATCCCACTGACGGAAAAGCTTACCGTTCTTGTGGGATTGTTCTGGACACTTGGGAGTTGATAAGATTAAATCGTTTGCACGTCGGTCCCGTAGGTGGCCCTAATTGGAAGCAGATACTGAATATACTGCCAACAGTTGCACCAAATGTATACACACGATTCATACGAAGCAATCACGATGGCTTCCACGACCCGTTACATCTGAAAAAGTCCACAGTTCCTGCTCATTGGTGTGATCACTCTCTACAGAAATACTAAAGGCTTTTGGTTCTGCGCCTCCCAATTAAAACAGCGCACTTTGGCACACAAGGCCTTTTGTAAGCTGACGTTCATCATATCTCAAAGGCCGCATGCAAATAGTCTAAATGGGAGAGCACTGCTCAATATGAAAGTCAGTAATTGGTGGAGTGATCCCAGGAATCGTCCTATAACCGTCGCCTTTCATCGTGTATACAAATGACATGGGCGATCTTATTAAACATGGCAAGCCTTTCCTGGTTGCTGGAAATATCAAGGTCGTTACACACTCCGCTAGCCCAGCAACATCACTTTCTCTCTACAAAATACACAACAGGATCTAGCATCATTAGTATGGTGGTGCAAAACCTGACTGATGACAATTTCGGCGAAAAATTGTTGCTCATGCTTGCGGAATATTCGGCAGTAAATATACATGTACCCACCTTGTACGTTCTTCCGACGAACGTTGAGTGACGCACGTATAACCAACGAAGCCAAATATCAGAACCAAATCAAGTCGCTGGAAACGTGGTACTATTGCCATAAATAATATGATCAATTTCAAGAACAAACCTCAATTCGTTCGCGTTCGTGGTATAAGACAATGTTTGGCCGCAGTAGGCCGTCAAGGGTCCAAAGGGCACGCGTCAAGTACAAGCACAAACGACCGACAGACAATGACGAACCGACCGAATGCGATCAGATCGGTCTGATGTGTGTCTAAATGCCCGTCTTCATTTTTCGCATGCAAAACCAACACTTTCAACTATACTCACTGGCATTTCTAACCAACAACGCGAATGCAGTTCGCCATCAAACTCGCATGTAATATTCTAGTTGGGGCGCGTCGTTTTAACAGTCCACGTTTCGGATAATAAATTTCCATCCGTGGAATTGGGGTGAATCGAAACTTGAGGTCTATAAAATTTGGCTATCTCTTAAAAATTCCCAGCGTAGTCATGAATAAAAACGCGTAGCGAACAAGCTCGTTTGCAGTGATTCATCATCAGGTTAAATTCATCACATTTATATCACACATTTTACGGGGGAAAGGTTAGGGGAGTAAAAGCGAGACGAGTGATTATCTCCAGATAAATGGAATACATCCTTATGCCCCAGGTAATTTCGTAAGAGGATCTCAGCACGTTTGCTCACCCGTTGAACTTCAGTGATTGTCCGATTGATACTCCAGTTTGAAGCTGTGCGTCCGCATCACTCGGGTCGATACAATTTGTCTACCGCGTCGCCTAGTTCATGTTTGTCGTCCAGCACATAGTGAAACAACCTGTCTTCATGAAATTCCTCTTCATCTCCTGTCTTGTTTCGGGTATTTATGTATGTATGAATGTATGTAGCATTCCACAGGAAGCAACTGTGTCTCCTCTCGAGACGATCGTGCAACCTGATCACTGTTCACAAGCGAGAGTGTTTGAGCGTTCAGACTTGGTAATTCGGTCGTGCCCAATGTGAGGTGAATGGCTCAGCGGTTAACACGGTTGCCTCATGATTGGAATGGCCGGAGTTCATATCCCGGTCGTGGCAAGGATATGCACTACTGATGAGCTCTACTGAAAGCGAAACTCAAGTCTAGTGCTTGTTTTCGAAAGACACCGGTTGGCTGGAAAGTCTATCTGAATGCAAACGCTGCGATCAAGTGTGAGTGATGGTCAACTTGAAAATAAACCAAATCCCCGACTACACATCAGTAATTTAAGAACACTCAAAGACCAATAATTCAATCGACTGCACAACTCACTTAGCATTCTGACAAGGCCTCCTCGTCACAAATGAAACAATTGTTACAGACTGACTGTCGTAGGGGTACAAAATCACTGTTCATTGGAGTGTGTTACAGTTGACGTGTTCAAATGCTTGTAAATTCCTTGAAGCCCTACTGCCTTAAAACCACGCACTATGTCTGTATGTTCAAAATATGGTCGCCGCCATTCTAATAAATTTTATGCTTCACTCTCATTTCACATTTGTGCATATTTATGCACCTTTTATCGTTCACGTGTCATGCTATGTGCAAATACAACGGGTGTGGGAAAATGCTCTATTGTACTCTAGCTTTTGATTCTATGGACGTATGTTTTGTCTAATTCGCCCAACTGTAATGTAATTATTTGCCATTAAACACCCAAACTTTGGACCTTGGAGTACATTTGGGTTGCTTCAAAACTACCAATTGCGTGAAATAGTTTAGAACTGTCTTGTCTTATATTTACACGGAAGCCTGCATCCCAAGTGGAACAGATCGTCCCAGAAATGGACTACGGACTTCGTTGTTTCCACAAACTTTCTGTTGACTGTATGTGCATGTTGTCAGAGGAGGAAAATGCGAGGATAATGACCTACTCTATGCCTATTTGATGGTTTATATCGCCTCCAATATTAATACGTAAGCAATATCATGACTGAGCATGCCAGACCATCAATCCCGAGAATGTTAATCGGGTCCAGCTAGAGACTACTTGCGATCTAAGTCACTGGATCGGTGTTTTTCAACTAAAACATTCATTACTCATCTTAGTGGTACGCAGTAACATCCGGTCTTGCTAATACCGTTGTGTGAACGACAAACGTTCGATAACAACTCGGCACACTCGGGCACTGCGGGAACTCGAATGGATAAACGTTGCAATCTTCAAGCCAGACGAAAGCTCTTGAGCAGTAGTCAGAGACGAGATGAGCTGTGTATAAAAATGTTATCAATCCTGAGTAATGAAGGTAAATTGAAACTTCTAGACAAGGAGGAAAACATGTCTAATAGGAGAACGAGTGTCACTAGTTAGCAGTAATCCTTAAACATGGCTGGATTTATGAAAAGACGTGCAAACACCTGAAGCCCAGCGGCTGCTCGTTGTCTCAACTGTACAGTCTACCCGAGACCCACAAGCGAGGTATACCGCTTCGACCTGTATTAACCATGTTTGATTCACCTCAGCACAAACTGGCTAGATGGTCGGTCAAGATTTTGATGCCAACCATTCAGAAACTTGACAGCTTTGATATCAAAGACTCCATGGAACTTGCGGATGAGTTAGATCGAATCACTATCAAGTATGAACACGTGTGCTTTATAGATTTTCAGTCTGTTCACTAATGTCCCCCTTAGGGAAACTATTGAGTATGTGTGTGCACGGATTTTTGCGGAAAATATCCATACGCTGATCCCAACAGAAAATCTGAAAACGTTACTTCTAGTGTGTACGGAGAACGTCAGTTTTAATTTCCAAAACACATCGTACAGACAAATCGACGGAGTGGCGATGGGTAGTCCATTAGGCCCCCTTCTGGCTAACTTTCTCATGATCGTGGCGGAAGGTCGGTTGGACGATATCAGCTCACAACTACCATACTACAGACGCTGTGTAGTGATATCTTGGTCTTCTCCAAAAGTCGGGAGCTATCGGAACAATTTATTCTGCGACTTAAGGACGTCCATCCAGAGGCTGATGAAAGTCTGCCTTACTTGGACATGCTTATCACACGAAGGACCGACGGAGCAACAGTACGCAGCATCTACAAGGAACCAACATGGCCTGATCAGTATATTCACTTCACTGGTTTCAACATGGTGAAATATAAGCGGGATGCAGTGAGAACATTGTTCACTAGAGCATGACGTATTTGTATACCTGACTGTGTTCAGCAAGATCTAGAATTGTTTAAGACGACTCTGGGAAGTAATAGATACCCCAGAAGCTTTATTCAGTGTCACATTGAATGGCGGCCCACAAGCAGTAAGAATGATGAGGTCTCCAAGAAATTAGTGTATACTGAGCTACCCTCCAAAGTGGATACCACGAGGTTGCGAGCAACCCACGAATTGTCTTCGTGTTGAAACGGACTTACAGTCTCGCCGATTTGAAGGTCCTCAATCAGATTAGCGGGCTACCTNCGAGCAACCCACGAATTGTCTTCGTGTTGAAACGGACTTACAGTCTCGCCGATTTGAAGGTCCTCAATCAGATTAGCGGGCTACCTATGCCTACAGTCAAAGAAGTTCAGCCTATTGGCGCTAAATCACACCGTGCTCACCCCCTTCTCATGTGACTGCGGAGGAAGTCACATAGGCAGAACTGATCGACTGAGAGTGAAGAAACAGGTACCGTTCACAAGCAGTTCTCACAACCGGACGCTGTAGTCACAGAGAATCGTACGCCCACGGCTTCGTCGATAGGACGACACATCCTGTCAACTGGCCATTTGGTCCAAACCATCGCCATCATAGTGCGCCACCACAACCCACGGTTCCTAAAATTGGCTGAAGCCGTCGCGATAAACCAGTGCAAAACAGTTGTTTGTGGACTTGAGGTTTTCATGGGTCTGAGTCGCAGCGAGTGTAATTCAGATCGCACGACTGGGAGTACTTGTTTTTGTTGTCAGTTTCTTTGTACATACCCTTCCCGTCAAGTACCGTACACGTTAAACTGCAAGTTTTCCATGTGCTGACGAACCACTGGGAAATCCTAGCATCTACTAGTGTTCGTCCCCGAACCGTTTTGTTCAAATTACTGAAAGAAGATAATCTTTTACACGCATATGAGCGAGATGGATTCATTCAGTTCTGAAGATCAGCTGAGACATACTTTAGCCAGTTATAAATTTGACGAAATTAAACATTCCCACCCTACATGTCCGTCGCTAGATCTATGCTCTAAATCGTACGGTCTGCACATCATTCCTAATTTCTTCCTGCAGTTTGTTCACGAAATGATTAAGACTCGTAACAGACAGATCTTGCGCTATATTTGTATGTTCCGAAAAATACTTCTCACTAGGAAAATCTGGTAACTAGTGACCAGTGTTTGAGATGAATACGTGTGTTTGCTCGTACAAAACACTCTCCACTTGGGCGCCGTACTAGCTTATTTCAGACCCACACACACGGTCAGTTGTTCGATAGTTTCGATGAATCACAGAATTCAAAGATTAAAACCTTAGACCATTAACACATGTTCAATCACTGTCTGGTGAGCCATGATAATCAAGATCGCAGTCGATGTGTTTGTGTATACTCATTCATGTTTCACCTCTCTCATTATGTAGTTTTTTGTCGTTGGAACGGACGCGAACTATTGATCAGATTAACTGCGCGCATTTATATCACCTTGGGAATCCAACTTGATTAATCCCCTACTCATCCTTCTTTGTTAACTAAGACCTCCACGTGAAATAGTGATATGTGAGTTATGTGCAAGACTCATCAGTCTGATTGATCGTTATTTGCCGTCCAAAGTTGTGTATGTAATTGTATTTTCCATTAGTAGAGTAAGTATCATTTCGGGGGTTCATATTCCCACAAAATGTCAAATGTCTCTGTATAAGTAGAGTGTATGAGACACCATACTCATCCCCTCGGCTGTAAAAACCCGGTCGACCAGTCCAGATACCGCTTATAAGCGTTGGAATTTGCTTAAGCGACTGAATTCACAGCTTTTGCACATCAGGAGACTTGTCGTTGCATAACACAACTCAGGAGTGATCATGGTACCGAGGAATTGAACCGGTAGCCGCATTAATGTCCACCGAGCTAACATAGGTCAATGAATAGGAGTGGTTGTTTAGAATACCTTCAGATACAATTTGATATGCCTTAAACTACTGATTTTTCGCTACAGATGTGGGATACTGACTTGGAAGATGATGCGCAGGCGTGGGCATACAAATGCGTTTGTTACAGCAGTTCGATTACAGAGCGCAACACTGGCAGATTTTCATTGGTGGGACAAAATATAGTGACAGCTCAATCAGCCAAACTGTAAGTTGTGTTTGTGTGTATGTTGTTCACACAAAATTACCAATTAAAAGATGTGCCATACATAAGGGTAACCTCGAGTGGAATCGGTATCATTTCCAGCAGGCAGTTCCCAACATACATTTACTATTTATGTATACGTAGATGAGGTAACCGTACCCCCTGAGTACCTGCCTACAGGTCCACTCCGCATTGGAGCTACTCACTTCGATCACTGCATACAGTCATTCTGATCGCAGTGCTCTGTGTTTAACAGTGTACTATTTAACCTCGCCCAGTCATTGTCCTATAAGTCTTCTTCGAGTGTCAATACAACTCGGCACGCGTTTGAACAACAAGCAGCCGCTCAAGGTGAATCTGGCATCTCAGGGTGAATAAAGCATACTTACAAAGAGCTAAATACATCGGCCCTTTAACCGTTCGCCTGAAGGATATACACAATTGTAATAAGCATGATGTAGCGGGCTTGGAGAATGCCCCAAACACTCAACTCAACCAAGTGTGCTGCCACTACTTTGATAATTTTACGATCCGCAGAAGAAACGAGGCGTTTTTAAGACACGTGACATGTATTCCTTGTTTAACCACTTCTTAAAAGCTTTTACCAGATTTGTTGTTCAAGAGGTCAGCAGTATGTAACTATTCCGAACGAATTTCTAGTTTATAGCTTCCTAACACATTTCATTAAAAAATAAACCGTTTAAGCTGGACACACTTCTGGTATTGCTATGTTCATCGAACGTGGAGGCACTTCTCCCCTCATCTTTGTTACTTGCCTATCTGTTCCTGTCACATTTTCAGCTGTTTTTCACAGAAATTTTCCCAGGATTGTTTGTGCCCACTAATATTGTGGTGCCGGTTAGAACGGACACATGTGCTGGCAGGGAATGGAGCAAATTAAATTTCCAACTGGACACCGTCCGAAAACACCACGTAATCGAGTCTGGAGTTTTATTTCTGCAAGACCCAGTGTGCTACTCCAAAAGCCTGCAAAATAAACGGAATTCCACAACATCACCATAGTTTTTTGAGTAGTGCCACCACATAATATCATCACTTCAATCTTTCCATCTATCCACGCGTTTATGAAACCTAAGTTGTCTTGAACAACGTGTCAAGTGACCTGTTCCTTGCCTCTTAAATTAGGAGCTTTCATTCTCAAATAGGCAGTTAACTCCTATTCTACATATGACTACGCCACGTACATACCCATGTAACCCAGTCTAGAATTGCCTTTCAATAGAACCACGTACGTTGGACAGGTGGATCACAAAGAATTGTGGTTCAAAGCTCGTCACGTTGTACGTACGTAGGCCGAAAACTGGTAGACTTTATTCAACACTGATTCTAAACCACTGTAGTTTGCCGTCTCATTTCATACTGGAAGTCGGTACCGAGTATTATTTGTTTTTGGGTACCCACTTCCAAAGTTTCGTGTGTAGTCACCATGCCTTTCAAGCCGTTTAGTCAGCACCTCCACAGTCTTTCTCTCCATTCACCATGAGTTCACATTCATTGTCTGAACTATCCCAATCTCTATACCTCTTCTGTCATATCCGTTTAATTCGTAAAGTTTGAAGCAATCGAGTTTCTCTTCCCTTGTCAAGATGGAAAGATGATATGCGTATCGGAATACAAGCACTCCTTCTGTCCCTATTAATTGATTGTATATAATATGCCGTTATGTACGTTTTGCGCCGAGTGACAAACGAAACAGTCTGTTGGTACGCGATTGTATCAGCCTCTCCTGCAAGAGAGGACAGGAATACACCGTATGAACAAACTTGTTTTGATACACGCCAAAGCTTTGGAATCTTAGTTATATGACAATACTTTGAATGAAACCCTTGGTCATCTGGGATCTAATGTGACTGGATGTGTCGCGGATTATGATACCCCGTTTCAGCTCGGATGCTGAACTCGTCACTTAGGTAACATTTTCCGCAAATGCAACTGAACTGGTGAATGATGTGAGGGGCGGAGATTTCCAACGAAGACCGGCCAGGACAGTGGAAAGTAATGAGAGTAAGTTCGCTGTGGATTAAGTTCAACTAAGAACAGACTTCGACTTTCGACTTACTTTGTTAGTGCCATGGTGTGCATTGTAGTGGACGTTGATGAAGACTTGTTTCTTCGGAACCGGTTGCACTTACGTTCTGGCCATTCTGTTCTGTCAATGACTTACAAAACTCAATCGGTTAACCATTTGCTAGCGGGACATCGTTCGGGATCTACTGCTTATGAGTTATGGTGTAAATTATGAATAAGTCCTCTGCTCGATGTTAAACAGTTTGCATCGATCCGAACATTACGCTAACCTAACGTTTCTCTTAGCGTTATCGTAGACAGACAGACCAACTGTAGGTCCTGTATGTTAGAAAGTACAATATTTAAGGGGAGCAAGAGTCATGGATTTTCGCAGTGACAGTAACCGGTAGATGCTGGTGAATAGAATTTTGTTTCATTTTAAAGGAAACCAAAAGTTCTATTCTCGATTTCAGGTATGTTTCAGCCACTTTGTATGGCCACAGATCCTGCACACGCGTCTGTACACGTGTCTAAGTAGTGTGCTTCAGAGATTGAAATCAAAATTGGGTTATAAGTAAACGTTAACTAGTTTAGCAAGGTTATTCTGCTAAAAGGAATCCGAATTTTGTAGCGCAGGGCATATGTAATGAAATTTATTCTGGTGGAGCATTAAGTTCCTCTAAGCTTTCGGCGTGGCCAGTGCTAGTATCGATATGTTCAGTGTGTTAACACAATAATTAGGGTGGCTCATTTCACAAAGTAGACAATTCACTCACACATCGTTTGAAATACTCTCCACACCGACTACCAGTCTGCCGTTATTTTCAAATGTATACGTTAAAACCGAAAATAAGAAAGTGGTAATCGCTAACTATGTGCATGCTGCCTCGACAGTTTCTAGAAGACGTTCATCCTTGACGCTCCGCGTAAAACTGTTTGCGTCCGCAGCCAGTGAAAATTGAACCTCCCATCCCACGATGATTCGAACCTGGTAGTTTTTGTAGTTTGTTGTGCTGCTGTTGTCAAGCCGGGACCGCTTAGTTGTAGGACACTCTATCTAACGGTTCAGTGTGTGAAAGACCGATGATAGAGTGACAAGGAGAGACCTGATTTAAGATTAGATTACAAATGTTAGCCCAAATCATTTCTAACTGCTGAACTGAGGATTTGATTGTCGTGTTGTGGAGGGCTAATTGAGATAGCTAATAAGTGATCTTCCGTGCTAGATGCGTTTACGGTTTTTCTTTCTTCACGGAGATTTTAGCGCTCCATCTCACAAAGCAGTTTTGGTAGAACTACCACTGCAGTTGTTGATATGATCCTTGTACAGCTTACTACTGTGCCCGGAACTTCTCATACCCTGTGTCAGCTGCTTTCAAATGAACACGCTGCGACATTCAGCAACTCTTATTCCAAACGATTTTATTAAAAAGATAGTTGTTTCAAACTAACTACCGACGCAGTTCCTGATTGGGCCGCACATTGAAGGCAATGTAATGGGCTACCGGACCGTTTAAAGACAAAGTTTGCAACAACAGAGGGTGGCTTCAGTTCACTGATTGGTAAATGTCCTCTTTGAAGAGCTTCAGTTTCCAAAGGCGAAACTTGCTGGAATTGTGATAGACAAGACCATGATATTCATGACAGCCTCTAATGCTTTAGCGGTTAATGGGAAGAATTGCGAACCGTACGGATGTTTCAAGTGTAGAACTTCCAGGTTTGCTTTCGTCCTGACAGGCATGTCTGGACTCTAACGGAGGGCCATGTGTTCCGCTTTCGTCCTAGTGAATGGGATAGATGGTTGATTAAATGAACCGATCTTCAGTTGGAAAGTATCAGTTTGACTATCCAGTAGGCCTCAGGATCAGTTGACTAGCATCCACTGAGATATGTCCGATTCACTGCATCCAACTTAGGGTCCTCAGGAAGACGACAGGTTGTGCTCATTTGGATACAACGAGTTTGTGCATATTAATGCCACGGTTTCGGGTACACTAAACAGTTGCAACAATTGTAACCATTCGTATTACTGGCTGTTGATCAGTTTACTTTATCAGTTTTACATACCAAAGCCAGTTTATCATAAACCTGGTGGCGTACAAGCCATTTGCTTATCAATTTAGTGTGAAAATTTCTTGGCTTCCAGCAAACCAGTTTAGCGAGATAACCAGTGTGCATCATAGTGCTCCCGTTGGTTTTGCCGTTTGCTTGTTATTACTAATGAGTAGTTCGGTGGATCTAATGATTTAGATAAGACCCAATTGTAAAAAATCAGGACTGCTGCCCGGTCCGAACCAGCGACAGAAACAGCGCGCCTAAACATGGCGAGTGTTCTACCAACTGAGCTGCAAACTCCTTCCGGGCTGTTCGTCAAACCCAGTGTGTATGGAATTTGGAAGATCCACGATTCACGAGTAGTCGCGCAGTCATATTCAACAAGTTCTCAGGGCACTAGATAATGCAGAGGCACTGTGGAATTAGTACACCTGCAAGCAACCTGCTCATCGTCTATGTTGACTGAGTTCTTTGATTCAAAAAGCATAATTATTTTCTTAACATATATCTATTTCCTCTTTGTGAATCAGTTTAGGCTGTTCTTCCCTTGACTGCAAATATCTTCTCAACAAGTGGTTCACAATATTCTCATTTCTGTTTGTCTAAATCTGGAAGATAACAGTATGAGAATGCTTCATGCTTGAGGCTAACTGGATGGTTGATATTATTCCAGCTGCCCTAGAAGTTTTGGTTAGGCTAGGATCAGTACTGTAAATGATTGCTTGTTTTAACCTCAATCATATTTGCTGGTACGACGACACTCAGCTGCGTACTAGCCGCCTCTGAAATGCAACGATCGACCACTGCGTTTACATGTCACATTTTAGAGTTTTACTAATCACCAGAACGAGGGATCAACTCATGGTCGGGTCACTGGTTGGCATCTACGACAGAAAACTATTCATTGCCTCAACATAACTCAATAAACACTTGTCAGTAGGCCTCAGTACAAGGAGTTGTTTTCGGTAACCGACAAACTATACTCCAGAAATTAATGACAACATTCAAAATATGTTGTCTGCTAAGTTTCCCGTCGGAGGATTAACATATTTTCATGTTATTTTATCCAACAGGTCTCGACTAAGAGTAACAACGTGATCAGCTTTGCTCCAGTTTAAATCTCCCAGTTGGAGATGACCAAAATATGACTTGAACTAACCACATGGTAAAAGCATCACCGGAGTTTCAAATCCAGTCCAATTCATCCGTAACTATTACAAATTTGTCATCAGTTAAATCGAATCCATGCACTTAAGAGAAGGCGGTTATTTTAACCATCAGGTTTCAAGCCACCTATGCCCTGGTTGATGGCAGCTTCGGCTGCTAGCATAAGTGCTACCGGTTCAACGTGCAATTTGGTCATTTCCAACAGATACATATAAATAATGAATGTGATATGGTATAAAACAGAAATCAACGTAAACGTTTGTAACAAACACTGCCCGAAACTCAATTTCACGCCAGCAGTAGTAATGTAGCAGGATTGATCCGAATCTACAACGGTTTTCTTAAAGTCCAACCGAAAACAGTTTTTAGTTCTCATGGGTACGGTTTAAAAATCATCATAAAAGCCCTGTCGTGTTCTCTGATATCATCATGACTTGGGGTTCAAAGAAAAGCCTAGATTAAACACGTTTATCCAAGATTTACCATTCATGTCTATATTTTTCACCTACCAAAATGCCTACTGAATAATGGTTCACCTATGTACACACAATGGATGGAAGCGACTAGTTCGTTACAGGGTAGGCTTTAATTTGCCGAATGGGACAAAATTTCCAAGCAATAGATCAACACACTCTACTTGAACATGGTCACACACTGCTCATATACTCATGCAACTTTGCGGAGGTTGCAAAAGAGTCAACCGGAGTGCTGAGTGCTGCCTCCACACATGTGTGCATCGGGAAGAGGCACCCAACACATCACCTGGTGGCTGTGTTGGAAGTTTAAAAAATGCGGGCAACGATTGTGCATCGTGACCACAGTTACTGATCAAATTAAAAACCCATACCCACTTCTTACTCTCAGTGCCAGACACCATATTCCAAAGTTATTTGCGTGCTTAAGTATGACAACGTTTCCTGACTTTGATGAATCGTGCTGTCTCGTTTTACTTCCGAACTAAACTCATCTCTTTGGGGGTTTGTCTCAAAATGAGTTACGGCCGTTGAATTCCGGTTCGTAGTGTTAATTTGTTCTACGTACTTTAAGATTTCATGTGGTTCAGACTAAAGTTTCCAAATGTAATTCAGTTTCCCTCTTCTGGCAATCGATTTAACAATTATTCCCTCTGTCAATTCCAGGGGTAACCGTATTGGTGAAATGCCATACTCGGCTGCCGATAGCAGTTACTGCACCTGATCCCCGAACCCACAATGCCAGAGCACGTGGCAGCCAACATAACCTGATTTGTTCCAAAAAAGTTAACCTCATAAATTGAATGTCAAAAATTAATCGAAATGTTTAATTCGCTGAATGCAATGCTACTTATTTCCACGATGACTAATCTACTTACGGCGAGTTTTGCTGGTATAGGAGTATCTTTCCGTCCCATTTGTTATATAGGCGTGTTTCTGACTACTTTTTGTCCAACTACTGCACAACGATGTCATCAGTTGCACGCTGTTCATTCTGTCTGAGTTTGTAAACACCATTTCAGGCTACGACCACCGAATTTTTTGGTTTGCCGCAACTGTTGTTTCTAGTTTATAGCTGTTGGCTTTTAACCGCTTCCCTTTAACCAGTTTCCATCGTCCAGGAGAGTCATGTGAAATGTGAGGGAACAAGTACGGCATTCACTTTGTGCCTTAAACTTCGAATAAAACCCACATGCCAGACAGAATACACTGGTACGTCCACATGGGATATGGACACGTACCACTAAGCCCTAGCACTCAACAGATTTATCCTGGCCCATACAGCAACGATATTAGTTGACTCACCGTCGATATGCTTCTTGAGGTTCTGTGGAACCAAACAGTGGAATCAAACAGAGCGTAGCGTACAGCGTTTGAAGGAAAATCAAATGCATTGATTGCTTCGATCGATCTTGTGAGGTTTATCTCCACAAGGCCGACGTAGTAATCTATGATTTCACAAAGAGACCGGATCCGTTATATAGGGGTATGTGGCTGTTCATAAATGACTACAGCCTAACCGTTACTGCTTGTAACACAAGGAGTTTATACGGTTGGTGATGGATGCGTACAAGTGGGCAAGGCAGAACAGTCATGGCAAAACAGTCATGTACAGTACAAAATATTATATGTATGACAAAAGAACCGACAACATTATCCGAATATGCGTAACGTATGTGTGTCGCGCATGCTGCCTTGGCGGAGTGAGGAGCTATGGACTGAGGTGTAATTCATCTTCTCTCTTCCGGTGTCTAAAGCGTTTGTTTCCCAAGGAGTGGCGTTGGGTGGTTTTTATGCGTCTGTGAGCTCACTGCTTTTCTTTTATGGGCACCGCACGCTTATCGGTTAATGAACACGCAGATGACACATTGGACGTGCACATGCATGTCTGTGTACGTGATATTGCTAATCGTACAGTTAGCAGTCTGGGGGCTCACTGTGGGTCGAGCGAATTAAACTAGCTGAGCAGCAACTGCATATGCTGCCTAGATCGTGACTGTCGAATCACGCGTTGGCCCATCACGCCTGCCTTCGTGAACTTCTGCTTTGGTAGAAGGATGTGTGCATCCATGTGGCATTTAGAGTGCAGTGTCTGCCGACCAGACGTGAGGTAAATGAATGGCTGAGAAAGAGACATTAGAGCTGAAACACGATAACGGCACAACGCAGTGTAAATACTTATGGATCGCGGTGAAGTACAACAATAAACCGGACAGTGATCAGAGAACGTCTGACGACCTACAATCCAATGACCCTTTGGGCTGAGGGTCGGAACAAAGTCTACTTCTGATTCTGGAAGACAGACTTTACTTGTACTGCACTATCATCCATCCCGTGGAGTTTTTGGAATCAGAAATTCCGTTTAGGAAGTCTACTCTTCTTTGCAAGCTTAGGTGAACCGATGGTGCATGTTTTATTTTTTTTCTACTGTTACGAAGTAGCAATGTAATGTGAACATCGTTCAGTGACATCTCTAACCCTGTCCAAGTAACTCGATCTAATTTCCGATTGACGCCATCTGGAATGGGCATATGAATTCCACAATAATTAATCAACCGGACTCAAGAAATAGACAGAGCAGTGCTGGGCAAGCCGTTACGTATGGAGGAATACAACTTCAACAGGACTGTCAAATCGGTCCGTTCTATATTTTCAAGTTGGCCATCAATCACATGTGATCGCAGCGTTCGCATTCAGAGTGACTTTGCAGCCAGCATGTTTCGAAAATAAACACTAGACTCGAGACTAGAATATGCACTACTGACAAGCTCCAATGAGAGCGAAACTCGATTCTTGTGCTTCTTCTCGAATTAGGCTAGCTTGAAAACCCTATCTGAATGTGATGGCTGCGATCATATGTGAGTGAGTTTCAACTTGAACATGACTTGTTAACTCAGCCACTCAAATGATCGTGATCCATTCCCAATATGTAATCTCCGAGTTTCCCCTGCAGTGGTACTTATCAATCTGCCAGCCGATCGGCACCCTACTGATTGACCGTCGCCAATCCATTCGATTGGCGATGTTAACCCCACGTCGGCTGACCCGTGAGAGCGCGTGAGCAAACCGCTCAGGCACTGGTCAGGCGCCCCTACTCACCCCCACTCTTCTACTGGCCAGAGGTCAACGTACTCGTTTGTCCCCCTCGGCATGACGCTGTCACCATTATAGTCACAAGGAAGTCGACAACCTGGTTTCTGTCCGGTTTTGGTCATTGTCCCATGCTACCAATGAAAGAGGAAGTCATCGAACTGATGCTTACGCTTTAGACTGGTTTACGGTTAGTTTTTCCTACAGTATCAAAGTCAGCGTAATTCGAATTTGTCTCTCGCGCACCCCGCAAGGTGAAGTGACTTAATATATAGACTCTATCTGCCACCTTGTCCTCCTCCTCCTCCTCATTGCCAGTCAGGTGATATTTGATCGATGCACAGATATTGCTTTTCGATAAACAGATTGGGAATAATACGACGTTACGAGCAAGTTGTAATACTCTGCGTTTCAACCACCTCGGGTGGCCCTCCTCAGGAGTGTTGTAATCGAAATCAATGTGATTTCGTTGTGTTATTCCCAATCTGTTTATCAATAACATGTTAAACACCACGCCCAAACTATTCAGCCTCATTCGTACTAAATTTGGTGCGGATATCTTAAAACTGATATTGCTTTTCGTTGGACTTCCTTTGATCCGTTTTGCCGTACGTTTCAATCCATCGGTCCATCCATCGATCTCAACAGGGTAGCTTCACCTTACGCAAACTCTGTCTCGAATGCACCAAATAGACCGGACAGAATAACGGAAGTGTTGAGTGCCTGTTTTGTAAATCGGTGGCACACCCGACAGGTAACGAATTACGAACAACAATTTATGAAGTCCTAAAAAACAACACCGCAAACACTTCACACATCGTTCGCGCGCCGCATGTTCATCCAGTGTTAATCAAACAGAAGTCAACACCTTTGTTGCACACCAGATTAGCGTTAGAAACGGAAGTCACAAAATCACCCGGAAGCCTCCCAATTAAAAAGTGAGATCTACGGTACAAAGCCTCTGTTACTGAAGTCTGACGAAAAATCCGGTAGAATACCTAACTCACCATCATCAACCGTCATGATGATGATGATAGGAAACAGAACTGCAATCCACGTTCCTTCCAGGTAATCTTTGTCTCACAAATCTTAAGTTTGGTAAGAAGGGATTATCACTCCGGAACGTCTAGTTACATCCGCATATGAGCAATCTGTAAGTTATCCAGTCACCATTAGGGTAAACACTATGACTGTCCTGTTAACTAGAGTCTTATGTTTATTCACATTTCGCTAGAAAATGCCACATCAGATGGAGAATTGAAACATTGGGTTTACCGGGGAGGCGCTAAGCTGCTTGCGGAGTACGAATGAACTGGACAACATCGTCCTCTGGCTCAGAGCCTCAAAGTCTCATGACTGAACGTACCTTAACACCCTCGCATTTGCAGCCATTCAAAGAGCTGTTTGAGATTTCGTCAAATTATCAACTGACTAGGAAGAGGGTATCTGGTCAGCTTTGTCGGATCCACCTGAAATTTCATAGTTTGGTGCTAATTCACATCGTCGCTCGGACCGACGTTTCATCTTGCATCGCTCCGTTATTATTAACACACAGTCCGAAGACACTTCTCGGTTGTAGAAATCTGCAAACAACCAGTTGAATTAATTGCCGTTTGATTGTCAAGAAAACAAAAGTTATTGGCTATTTATGCAGATAACGGTGTTCCAGCGTCAAATGGAATGTAAGCATGGGTTGAATCACAACATGGGCAGACCTGTTGTTTGAAATATAAGCTCAGCGTACCTAACCACTACGATGCGACAGATATATGTGACTTCACGATCGGGGTTGTACTGGGTCAGCTGGTTATCTTGGCAGGTAACCAGTGGTCTGTTTTGTTTAGCCGTAAAGAAGCAGTTTGGTGGGTACAGTCGGGCGAGGGTGACGAAGAAGCTGATGGACTAAGAGTGATGACTACGTTCATGGGTGAGAATTGACCAACGTTGTCACAGCTGGGGTGACTGGATGAGGTTAAGGTTTGACAGCGTTACTAAACATAACAAACTGGTAGCTACCATATCTGCCAGATGGAATAGCTCAACCTGTCGCGTTAACCTTACAGACAGGGAAGAGGTTTCAAAACATGAAAATGAACATATCATTTTGTCAGCATTGAACATAATGTGCTTTGTAGTGTGGGGAAAATGGGTCAACAGCTACCACCAATCTGTTCGCCAGAAATGTTGTGCAACACCAGTGTAGACATACCAACATTGTCTCCGACTGTAGTCAGATACATTTGTGTTTCGATAACCACGACAAGCCAGAAAGCCCATGGTTCTCTGGGCCGTTGTTCAAGGTCAGGAGACAGTAGAGGACCACAAGCACTACTTGACTCATTTGGAAGCAACCACCTGACTATTTCGAGCAGTATACTCACCAGGTGTTTAGTGGCTGGCACCAGTATACCACATCACCAGCCAACACATTGAAATATACCATATAGAGAACCCAACTGAAACTCTGAAGGTACACATTACACATCCGTTTAGGGTGCTTTCCATACCAGCCACTAGAAAATTGGTGTGCAGTAGATACGCTCGTGCTTCCCGATTTCAACGCAGAGTCGATGCTTACGGGTGCGAATTTAACCGACAGGTTAATATTACACTCACCCGTTTGCCACTTAGTCGATAACACCCTTAATAGTAAAGGCAGACAGTGCGTGGTGAAGTTATCATGGAACTATGTTCTATATGTGGTGTGATTTATGATGTAGGTCGGACCAACGAGAGACAGAACACTTACCAATTACATTATGCCTGTTTTGGTATCATACTCACCAAACTTTGTATCTTCTAAATGCTTCTCAACTTTAGTATGTGCTATTCCAAATATTCGCCTCCTAACACACACGAAGTTCTATTATCGCAAGAGTTACGGTAATTGTGAGCCAGGTCATGGCTATACAGCATACGCGGTTAAACTACACCGGAAGCAAGATAATCCAGGGTCACGGGATTCTCCTCTCTGAAAAACTGTCACACCTCACCGTCCTTTAACATGACTCGACCCATCTTTATGAGTGGGAAGCATAACGTAGGGTAGAACGGGTTGTTCCGATTTGACTGAATGGACGTAAAACGGTATGGTTGATCAGCTGACGCATTATGTTGGTTTTGTTTCACCAGGGATAATGTCTTGAAAGCAGAAACAGCCGTCGACTACTGATGCTCTTCATCCTGTTCGCCATTCGCAATTTGGTTAAGGTCGGGACTGTGAAACATCTTTTGTGAAACCGAAATGTCTTGTTCTCCAGTTAGCTCGCTTTTTGAAAAATGAATTTGTCAAATTCTCAAAAAGGCCGTTAGTGGTTGTTGACAGAAGCAAACTTGACCCAAGCAGTGATGGCATTACTGATCGTCAGTTTAACCG
>QNGE01004540.1:0-34865 GCA_008508345.1 Paragonimus westermani
CCACTCAGTGTCTACCCTCTTTTTCGATTAATATATATATATCAGCCTTCATTAGGTATTCCAAAACACAACTCGCAAACTAAAGACGTTGCTTCCTTGGGGAAGAATACGGATTTATGTGGGTGTCTAGCGGTGGAAAATGAAGTCATGGAGATCGTTGTCCGGTTTGGCGGTGACGTAAGCACGCGCCTCACAGATATACCAGTCTTTACTGACCTCTGGAAACGGTGGTATTCCTTTTTAGCTTCGGGGTTGAATGTGTAAAACAACATTGATGACTGTGTTACTTAACCGCTGCCGATCTACTGTGTTCCAAGTAAAGAGCGTCCATCGTCTTCGGATATTCTGCCATTTGTATCTGTATTAACGCACATAAGTGATTTGGCTTCCGTGGTAAACAGCTGGGATGTTAGAAAGCGGAGTACGGATTATTCAAGTTCATTTGTTGATTCCTTAGTGATGTACCGATTCAAATGGTTGAGTGGCGTTTTAAAGTTGCCGACTAGTCGACTGAAAAGCCAAGCACCGCTTGTCAATACCTCAGCCTGCTGTCATTAGGCCCGAGCTGAATACATCACCACTTGACACGAGAAAGTGTAGACAGGCTTGTCCTTCTCATAAATCGCATGACTCGATACACTTGGGGTTATGAACGCACCCAACCTTATCCCCTCTCTCTCTCATCCCACCTACTGCTGTTCTGTTGACCTAACTGTCCTTGCCTCATGTGCGTTAGTGTGTCTCACCGGATTTTACCTGCTCCAAATAATGACTGGGATTTAGCCTCACTCTGTGTAGTGTGCCACAATTACATATTCCCTAAAGCTTTTCCCACCTAATACGGTGAACTTAGACCTGAACGTTTCTTTGAAATTCGACCACACTGTGTGCGCTGCTACTGTGTAAGATGTCAATTATCAAAGCTGATTTTCTGTACATAGCCTCTACTTGGTTGTAATCCGTATATTTTCTGTTTACTACTGGTTATTGTGTACAAACCAATTTGGGCCGAAAAAATCAACATTATTCCGTCTTGTCTCACCTGAGTCAAGCGTTTTGCACATGTTCTGATAAACTGTGTGTATCCACAGATCGTTGCACATTTTCTATTGACGTTTGTTCAACGGTGTTACCTTTTAAATATCACGCGAACCGTATAGTAACAGCCGACTTAATCAGTTACAAGAACGATTAATTCGTCATTTGAAATTCGTCGCCAACCTGAGGATTTCGTAACCTTAAGTGAAAACCTCCTGTTTTCCCTATTTTGCGTCTACAGCGGTAATAGTTCTTGTTCCTATGGTTGTATGACAAATTAGTAACACAGCTCACTATTGAAGTTTATGAACTCTGTGACGACGAGGACGAACAAGATGGAATGACGTAGTAGAATGGAGATCGATTAAACTGTGGCTATTTTTGACTTATTTCATAAGATACTGCAAACAATACAATAACCTGGTTTCCCAATTCCGTCATACGTAAGGTTATTGCGTTGGAGTGGGAACCAGGCGAAAACATGCAGTTTTGGTAACCAATTCGTCATACTGCTCCAGTATTCCACCGTACACACAGTTATCGCATTCAGCATTCTTTACATGCCTATTGCGCATTGTGAATGAAGGCACCCAGGTGAACGCAGATTTCTGACCTTCAGGCCAGTGCTATCCTGGATCGAAATATCGATCGGCTAGGCCATTCACCTGGCGATAGCTTGATTGGACCATGCCCAGTAACCCTGTTGAGGACTGACGGTACTCTTGGGGCTATCGAAATAATGTTGTTTGGCCTGGAACTTCGTTAGCGAACCGGTATGTTACTATGTTTTGCCTACATTCAACTCATTTGACCGGATCGATGATTGATTGATTGCCTCGGCCAGGCACAGAACAAACATGGCGTGAGGCACCACTCAAACTATCACTAACTGGTTTTCTTGTGATAAACCCAATCGATCGAGCTTTTCAGAATTGTCTTTATCTTCTCATTTAGACAGACCAGAAGATAAACTTCGAACAAGCTGTTCATCTTTGGAAGTAGTGTTAAACCGTTCCTGGCGGTTTAGGATGATCCTGTCAGTAGCGCGTTCAAGATGAAGCAACCAAAAACGGCTCCGAAAAATGGTCACTTATGATTGAAAGATTAGCTGATTAAAACAGTCACATGTGAAAGAAAGTGGGGATATATGAAACAAAGCCGAAAAAGAACGCTTTACTAGGCACACAGTGAGAGATGTAAAAGCAACCAGACGTAGCTTCTGTTTGAGGCCAAACATGTTTTAATGAATTCAGCGTTCAACATCACACCAAACAGACCAACCAATCTCCAATAATCCTAAGACACAGGCGCTGCTTGATCTTGGACAGAATTTATTTCTGGGAGATCAGGATTAATCGTATTCATAATAGGGAGTCTGCTTCGTCACATACAAGGGAAACTGATTCTGTGAACACGCGTTAGTATTTGTTGGGAAATCCCTAATGTGCTTCATCGGGATATCATCTGGGTATCTGTTCATCCAAAGACATATTGACAAGTAAATTTAGCTCATCCTCCAAGTTGACACCTGAATAAACTCCCTATATTTAGCTCGCCAGAAAACAAACCAACTTATGTTTCAGCCTGAAGGGTAGGGGGCTAATAAAAGCTGTATGTGCTGACCTATCCAAGTTGGTTGTTGGCACCCGCGCCTATCCATGGACTCGGCCTAAAGCTTTCTTGGCACTAGGTCTGGACAACGAAACTTCTGCTTTCGCATTATATTTAACTAATGAAAGTGAATGAGACTTTCGCACTAAACGTAACGATTGCTTTTCTGATTTCTCCATAAAAAGACTTGCTAACAGTGCTGAGAAGGAGCTGCTTGTGGATGAACGTGCTTATGGAATTTGGGTAGCATATGATGCACACCGTATAAGTGAGTAGTTCCGTTGTACTGAAGAATTGGTAAAAACAATTTCACTTCTGATCCCTCAGCATAACCGTATACGCAGTGTAGAGACACTGAAGTGACATGTTTATAACCAGTAAAGCGTCATGTCACACCGTCTTTGAGATATGAAATGTTAACGATCAGGCTTCTGTATTACTGTGTTGTTGAAATTTGCATGCATCTTGAGTTGGCGTTTGAGGTTTAGTCATCATTAGACTGTCAGTTACATGGTACCGGTTTGTAGGTGAGCCTTCAGATTGGTGACGCCAGCTTGATTTTTAGCATTCTAGCGGGCCTACACACCTCAACATCAATTGAAATTTAAGATAAAGGTTGGTATCACTGATGGTCAAATTGTTAGCTAGGTGGAATGATGGACACGAGTCTGCTTCCTAACTCTGGTGATGTACAGTGTTTCTGATAATGTACACGATATTTCCTACCTGGAATCACCCGATCCAATGTTACATATATGATACGTGGCAGAATGAGTTTTAGGTTTCTTCTTTTCTAACCCCGTTTGCTGATCTCAAGTGGACGCACAGGTGCAATAACCGACTGATCTTTTAGGATATCATCAAGACAAAGTTGTCAGTCACGTCTTGTATGTCTTTTCAAGCTGGGCATGCTTACATGTGTGCGTGTACGGATCGGTGGTTGAAAACAATAACTGGTGTGCGCCTACGCGTGCATCCTACCAGATCAATCCCAAACATGTTACAGAATTCGCTGGAATTGCTACCAGGATTACTAATTCTATCTGTAAATTATTAAACGTACTTTAACCTTAACAAGACCATTGCATTCAGAACGTGATCACTGACAATCAATTTTGTTTCATTTATAGCCAGCGAGTTTCCTTGAGTGGAGCACCACGCTGAATGGAAGCATCGTGAGTGGAGAAGGATAGATGGAGCATCACAGTGTGAATTAGATCACTGCTGCACAAACTGTAATCAAGTGCACACAACACTGGAACACAAATAATTGTAGATAAATTCATAAACCACGCATTCAGCTGGTAATTGTGGCTTCTTTTTTATTCACAGTGGGTTGCCTAAATCGAGGCTGGGCGCATGCTCATGGATGGAACCATGGAGACAACGGTAGGATGTCATCAACGGATTCAACACTCGTGCTAATCGTAATCAGAACAGCCTTGAGGAACCGAGTATAACCACATCCTAGATGGGAGAGTGCGAACAGCTGAGCTTTAGGCGAACAGTAAGATCAACCAGTCAGACACAGAATTTTGCTCAGCCATTCGTTGGCTCAGTAAAATAACGTGACCTGTGGGTGTTTATGGACTGGGAGTTGGTGCATAAATGAAAACATAATTAATGGACTGACTGCCTTAATAAGATCATCGTTTACTGTAATGTGAGTTTTGTTTGTTGTGAACATGGGAGTACTCTGGTTCACCTTTTCTCCATACCTACCAACCGTCCAACACAAATTCTCGTCATCCAACACTGACGCAGGAACTTCCTCCTGTAATAACCTATGATGTCATCGATATGTGTGATTATTGAAGACTTGAGAATAGCAATAATAGAAACTAAACCTGGAACTTTTGACCCAGAATAATATGAATAGAACAAAATTCTTTCTGAATTAAACCACAGAATTTGGCAATCACCAAACAGACACACTACCTTGAAAGCTCTTTTCTGGGAGCAATTAAAGTACCACAGTGAGGGAACAATGTCTAATGAGCTCCGTTTTGCAAGAATTGCTTGGGTTGGACATATGTATAGTATATAATGGGTGCAAACCCATTGTGCAAATACAGCCAGTGGTAGGGGCGGACACTGTCTGCACTCATTTTGCACCGCTACTTCACTAAGTGAAATACAGGTGAACAGAAAGACATGTCGGTACGTCCCAGCTAGAGAGACGTCCGATAATCCGCTGTCTGTCGACACACAAGTTACCGTCTGATCCGGCAGCATTTAGAGACAACTGACTAGCTGTTTAGGGGCTCAAAAAACCAAGTCATATGTATTGGACTATTGACTTGATTTCGTTTTTCCTTTTTGGTTAACCTGATCAAGGTGCTTTCATATGAAATATGATTACACATGATGCTGCCGTTTTTAATTCACTAAAGAATACCATTCCGTCCACACCAATCTTACATTAAAAGAACCGACTTCAATGCGAAGTATCTATGAGTTTAAGGGTTTACTTTAATGAATGAGATGTAGTAAATCGCCACAGAATTGTCGACAGTAACATGTTCGTGAACACTGATTTCGGTTTTGTAAAGGTTGCTAATATGGTTACGCACAGTCGTTCAGTGGTGTTAATTCGGAGCTCACGACTATAGTAGACAAACCCAGTTAACAGTCGATCGCCAATGTGTTACGCTCATCATGATAACGAACGAACAGCAGTTTCGTTGTTATCAGGTAGAACCCCTGCTAAAAGTGTCACGAAACACGTGTCGGAAGTGAATGTGTTGGACATTCAACGCGTCTCCTTTGACAAAAATGAGCGTTTCTGCTCACATTACAATAATGATTTCCCTGGCCTTCGCAGTATGTTGAGATTTTATGGGTCAATGCGAGAGCGAAATGGATTAGTTCAAGGTAATAAATTTTGGTATACGCAATTAGGTTTGGCAATTCTGCGTTTTGATTTTCAAACTGTAGGTAACTTTACTGATTGAACCGACTGCTGAAAAACATCTTGCTCACCTACACCGCTGCTAAAGCCGAAAATCTCTTTTGTTCAGAGAAGACGTATAGTTACTCAGTGCATTACTGGGAGCAGATTATTTCATGGAAAATCAGCTGAACATCGTATGCCGATTCGAACCGAAACAATAATTTTGCGCACCAATAACCTGATGAGCACAACATTTCCATATCTAACATTCAGTTCAGTATACGACAAGCTTTGAAAACCAGAATTATCTCACGTGGTGGATCGGGGTTCATTTCTATACAAAACTATTACACCGAGGATCAGATGGGTTTAACCTAACGGAAAACGGTACACGTCAAAAGTGCACTCCAAGGTCATTAGTCGCTTAGTGGCCCTATCTGCTAGCTTCAGTAGCTGTCCGACAACGTTCGAACTCTAAACGTTTTGTAGGTCGCAATGTACTTTACAAATACGCGTATATTTCCTGCTGTGACACGTTCTGGGGTGGAACCAAGTGACTCTTGAGCTCGTCTTTCCACCTGAAATGGGAGGAATTAGCGGGGCCAGTCGTGCCAGAATTCAGGTTTAACGAATGCCGCTTTGTTTACCTCAAGGAGGAAAATTTGAGTGTCGTTGAAAGCTCTTCCAGTGTGTGATAGATCCAACACATCCCGGGGTTTACAACAAATGCCGAATTAGCGTACTGACAGATTTTGAGCCAAGACTTATTTTCGTTGTAGGTTCGCCGACGTATATCTTTCATGCAGAAGAGAACCAGCTGAACGGAAGAAATAACGGTGGATTGAATTTCTTTCCATCACTCGCTTGAGATTTTCATGTTAAACATCATCAATCAATCATCATCAGTAAGATCGATATGAGAGTTAGATAATTTGTAAACACAGAGAGAAGAGGGATGAAAATCACATGGAGAGATCACGTTTTACAGCCGATTTAACGGATAATTACCGTATGAACAGACCCATTCCTTTGTAAATAACAATCAGACGAACTGTTCCACGCGAACATTACGGAAAACGCAAAAGGAGTATTTCGAGATGATTGATGAGTACTCAGGATTTATTATCAAAACAATACTCAGCAAACATTATAAAAACAGAGATTGTTTGTAGAATCTAAGCTCTGGAACACCATCAAATGGCACAGGCTCTTTTGGATACAAGTAAAATCATGCTCAAACAAAACATCAGATTAGTAGTGTACAGAAGAACTGAAGATCGAAATTATTTTTGGGGTCAAAGATAGTTTTGTTTGTTTGTAGTAATCAAGTAACCGTAACAATGCAGAGGTCCTTCACAATTAACTTTGAAAAGAAACATCAGCAGAAAGGCAATCGTTCATCCTGAGTGAGCTGTTGGTCCACCAACAACTATGGGAAACTATTCTAAAGGTGTTGCAAGCCAAGAATGCGAACAGTACAGGGATTACCCACTCGGAAAACCAATCCATGGGTTGTGCGTTCCAGGAGAACCACAAACAAAAACTCTCATCTGCATATAGCACTCGTCTCAGAACGTCATGATTGCTGTGGTCGTCCATGCGTGGTTCATTTATGTAGCAAGAATCATTTCATGCGACGATGCACCTCAGTGTTTCTTTTTGTATTTTTTCCATGGCCATTTCGATGTCAAAATCTATGCTCTCGCTCCGCTACTGAATGGTAGTGGTGTGAGTAGTATATCGAGATCGCTCGCGCTCACTACGGTAGATCGGAGTTTGCTAGTCTTAATGAACAGTTTTCTAGAAAATATTGTACCAAAAAAGTTGAACCGTACAATTTATCATTTACAACCGGCATGCTGAAGATGTCGACAGGTTCTGAATGTGAAATAATGAGACGTGATAGTTTAATGGCAAACTCCCATTGTTATAGGATAACAGTACCCACGCTGGTCACATCATTCGATTGAAACAATCCAAACCGCCGAGGTTTACCAAAGTGAGAAGAACTCATTGAAGAATACGAGAACACGAGAAACAACATAAGACATTTGTAATTGGTGTGTTTTTACAGACTAAACAATCATGAAAAAATAAACCACAATTGACTAGTATCTAAGTCCCCCCTCGGAAAGATACGCTTAGGTGATATTAGAAAATATACTATTTTCAGAACACACTCAACAGTTTTGATGCAAAGAAGAGGCGTTGAAAACCATCGACATCAATCACACAGTAAGGCACGACGTTGCATTCGTTGAAGTGTTCGGTGTGTGGTTCCTGTTTCAGTTCGGTGTTGATTAGACAAAATATGTGAACGCTTAAACTGAAGCAGTTGAACGAAAAGGAGTAGAGGGTCAGTGGTGCCGAGACATTTCGTATCCCTACTTGTCCAGCACCGGAAACAGCCGGAATTTTCAGCCATGGGTTGCTGAACAAACTTTGTTCTGTGAATGTAGAAAAAATGACTATCAACTCTCAACCCCCTGGTAGAAGTATTTCGTTGATAAAAATCCTTCACTCTCCCTCATCGTTTTTCACTCTGTAACGTCTTAACTGCTCGTAATATTTCACGAAACAGGTTCATGAGTTGAAGCTTCCTAACCATCTTCGTAACAGTTTTGGATACGTCAGGTTGATCTGATTAAAGCCAGATTAACAAATTTTGGGTCATCCAGAGTCCAGACATATTATAAACACGATTTCGAACCTCTACGGTAGTAGCCAGTGCAGACGGGATGTGAACAATTTGCACATCAATTACATGTTTTTCATTCTTCAAGAGAGATGGGCTTCAGCTGGTGATTTGAAGGAATGCCAGCTAGAAGTTTTTTCAGACTAAATCTAACAGATGAATTCGTTCAGGACCGAAACCGATCATGCAATCTCAGTGTGAGGAGAAGAATCACAAAATACTACGATGAACTGTTCTTGTCCCGTGTGGATATGGCCAGCGGGAACTTACAATCCCAAGTGGACTGTGTCTATTCGTAAACAATTTATACAGCCTTAAATGTAATACTGTTTTTAGTAAACTTAGCATTCTACAACTAGAACCGTTCCCACCTTCCAAATAATCTTCAAACATGTTCTGGTCTATTGAAGCAGGTCTCATCACTGCTTTAGTTTTCTCCGTCTTAAGTAACTTGCAGTCCGCTCTCGTTTTTTGTCTTCTTCAAGGTAAGTCATTCGGGAATCTGTTTTCAATCTTGTGTAATTATAATTCTACATATTAGACCCGCATGGTCCATGACTGTCATTCCGTTTGTTGGCCATTGTGTGCTTACTATTAATTTCATTGTGGTAGCAGATGAGGTTCGGACGAATTGAAACATCTTACGCCTTACGGTTGACCTTTCTGAAGTTCAGTTCATTCTTGCACGTGGGTGAGAAGATAGTTCAAGAAGATGTGTAGCGGAAAATCTTATAAATCATGCTTCTACCTCGTAAATGTAATTTCGCATGCGGTCACTGCAACCAGTTGCTGCTGTGTCCGCCCGCATAGTCTCATGACGCAAGCTCTGTTGACTGTCTAGTTCTGATTAAAGGTCACACTTTCTACAGAGATGAAATCCACACTTGTGCTGATGAGCAACACAAACTTGGCTGGTTTGTACACCTATCACAGTTACGGTAGACGCGTCATCATCTGCACTGCAGTGGCAGAACATGCAGGGTGGCTGTCCGACCACTGACCATCCAATCGTTTGCATTGTCCGTGTTCCGCCCGCCTACACACAATCACTATACATATATGTATATATGTATACATATATATATACATATATATATACACATATATATATATACACCAACGTATATCTCGAGTTTTGTTGTCGAGTGAAACAGTTAACTTCCAGAAGGTTGAAGAACACCATAATGTGAGTCCACGGCTATTCCTTTTAAAATTCATTCCGTAGTTTGTTCAGTAATCGAAATGATATAGCTCGTAGAAGACAGTGCAGTTAGTGCACTATAGCCAGTTGCAAAAGTGCAGTAGAAAAACCTTCGAAAGAACAATTACTTCATCAGAGCAGAAAGAAGACATATATTGCGATATGTTGCCACGGTCATGATTAGATAATAAGTGGTGTGCTTGTATGTGTGTCTAGTCCCTGTGTGTCGTTAAATATTTGATGTATATAACTGGCATGTTTCACGTTTGCGACTGATGAGAGTAAATGAAATGTTAACATATCGCAATATATGTCTTCTTTCTGTTCTGATGAAGTGGTTAAAGGGAACTCAGCGTTTCAAAGAACGATTGCTGCTAGTGTTTCAATTAAGTTAACCTTCGCCAAGTACACCAGAACATGTGTAAAGCACCGTAAAGGGAAGCTCCTAAACAGTAAGTACTATGATCATTAAGAAACTTGAGTATATTAAGGTCAGGTTAAGTGGACTGCGTTCGGTTCTATGTCTCTGGTTCAGGATGAGGCACTGATTATTGCTGAAGCCCAGCTACTGTTGTCTGGCACAACCACCCTGATATACTCTGATGGGTCCGTTTCTTCAGTCACCTGTCTGTTCACCACAAACGCAGCTGAGCAAGTAAACGCAATTTTGGTTATCGAATGTCGTCTCCGCTAGCTACTGATTTGGGTATTTATGTTGAAATTCCGTTCCGTTTTTTCCCACTCTGTGCCGTGTCAGTACCTGTTAACAGCAGTTTACTCATGTGGACAAATAATGTGACTTCATGCATCATACAACCCACATCATTTCTCACTTGCATTACTAAACCGTTTGTCCCCATCGCAGTGATGACTACATTTCTTTCGTTTATCTCATAAGACTCAGACTCATGCTAAGGACATCTTGACGGTTGTTCATCATTCCGTGAACGATTGCCTCCAGTGCTTCGTGTCAAGTGCATATACGTAACCTCCAATAACAGATCGACGCGGTCTCATCATGTAACTGGGGGTTTCATGAGATTTAGAAAATAATACTTTTAAGTTTACCATCGTAAATCTTTCCCCAGCTTTCATCCCGTATTTCTTCTTTGTTCACTGATATGTAAGCTCACTTTGACAACCGTCGAATCGATTACAATCAAATCACGCAACCCTAACCTGTGTTCCCACGAGAAATCTATTCAGTCCTTACGACCACCCTGGCCACAAATCAAGCATAACCACCCTAACAAAGCATTTGGTCCCGACCACTCGAAGTAACACTTAGTCAGCGCCTGGCCCAGTTTTAGCCAACCACGTGGAGTCTAGCAGTCGCTTTTAATGTTAACAATCCCCTCACTAATTTTGTGATTTGTTTCATAAACGTTTTGAAAAAACCCTTGTAAATGTATTGGTTTGAGAAGGAAGTTTCGAAACTGTTGTTTGTCACATCGTTAATAACACATACTCATAGTTCGTGTGATTATCAACGAATCGAATAGTACCTACCAAAGGTCACTGAAACGACAATACAGTGCATTTACTTAACACTGTAATGAGTTTACAACACTAATGTGTACTTCGTGTCTGGCTCATGTTCAAGTCAGGTCAGATCAATAAAATGCTTTATGTCCCTCGAAAGATGAATTTTCAACAAAATGAAACACGAAAAATATTACTGATGAGTAGTGTGCCTAGGTCAGAGAATTAGTACTACAAATGTGGAACTCAGTGACAAGTTAAGGAAATCGGCACCAGTCATGATCAACTGTGGAAACTAACTGTTGATTCAGCTTTAGGGTCAATTCTGGAAAGAGAGGTTTGAGTTTGTGTAGAAGATGAGCCGAATAAGGAATTAGGGTAAAACAGTAAGGCGAAGTATGTGCAAATAAATGTTTGTATCCGACTCTAGTGGACGATGTAGAAACACACCTAGAGAGATCTGAATACAAACAGTGAGCTGTGTCCAATAGGATTTTTGCTGAAAATTGTTCTCACATTTTGAAATGATATTAAACGATAAAATCAACGAATTGTTTACAGGGATTGTCACTGCAACGGAACAGATGCTTTAGGAAGCTAACAAAAAGTTCAAAGTTCTTCAATGACAAACCAGAAAAGATAAAAGGTGAACAATAAATCCATTGGGGAGAGTACACAAGCCTTAATAAGACGACTGACCAACTGGTGGGGAATAGTGAGAGAATTAAGGCATCGGAGACAGAACGAAAGTCCCCTGACTTTGTTGAACACTGCAAATCATTTACCTAATCAGTTATGTTGGTAGTTAAGTGTGTCTTGAGGCAGTCAAATCTAGTTTCGGTGTGGTTTAATCCCATTGCATAACCATTCTTGTTACCAGCTAGATGACAGTGCCGTGGAGGTGTACGCAATCATATTCAATGGACCAGGTGAACTTTGTGATACTGTCGTGCATATTTAGACAGGAAATCATATTTTACACTGTGTTGCACGACCAACTAGAGACCAACACTAACATTCTGGTGTTGCTTGCGTCACTGCCATCCGCTCAAATGCAATGTGAATGCTAGGTGATCAGACAAGGCCCTCAGTAGTGAGGTAACGCACGTATGAAACAGAAATATAATGTAGACACTTCAGCATCACACGAAGAACTACAGTAAGACGACAGTCCAATTAGTGGACCCCTCTGGGTACCTGTGTGGACGGGTTGGGAAAGGGAGCAGTAAATCTGTAACGCGGAGTAGATCACGTACGAAGTATTAGAGTTGCCGACTTTAATTGAACAGGTTGGTATTTTTTTCCGGTGGAATATAAGCTTAACTACAAGGAGATGTTGATCCCTCTGGCTTCAGTGAGTTAATGCTTGGATATTTGTCTGTGTGTAGCAAGATGATATTGGGTGGAGAACACCTCGTGGAGAAAGGTTTTCCTTTCTCATTGTTGCCTATGCTTCGTAAGTCGATCTAACCACACTTCAAGATGATTAGCCCTCATTTTCTCCCTCAGTGTGCGACGTACCACACTCGTAACTTACGATTACCATACCAGAACGAGGCACTAGTAACAAATGTTGGAATGAACCGAATGGCGCTAGTCAAGAATGAAATTGGATTTGACCCAACTTTCGGAGAGTTTACAGAACATCAGGACAAACACATCCAAACAAGTCACGTTAAATGATTCACGTTAGACCGACTAAACAACGTGTTTTACGCACTCTGAAAAATGGATTTTGAGCTTTCGGCATATCTCTGCCTTCATTAGTTGCAGGTTGTCTGGTTGTTTGGTTCAGTTGATTCACATCACTTCGAAAGAATAGTGAATTTATTTTTCGACGGTGTTGTAGACAGGAACACTTTGAGCGGTTTAATTCTCTGGGTAATTCGTGTGTGTGTGGTTGTGCCTAATTCCGAAAGGTTCAAGAACTTTAGACGAACGCTAAGGTGATGTTAACCGATCCTGTATAACAACAAAGCAACGTCAAGTGCGGAAATTGTCTATCATTTATTCTCTTTGATAATAATTCATAAACTACACTGCACAACCCAGCCCCCAATCAACATAGAGAGAGGAAGGCACACGTTAAGTCCTTCCTTATCTGTGTTCACGTCCTTGAACCTAACAGTTACTAACTAGTGCACAATTTGGATTAGAATCCGCAGTCAGCGATAATTTGTTACGTATTCCGTCGCTAAGTTTGTGCATCAAGGTCTCGTCGCTTATTTCAACTAAGGATCTGTTTACATGAAAACTTTCACGAATATGTGGTCGTGCGTGAGAAGTTGACTTACATTCGAATGTGTCTGTTGACATCATCCTGACACACTGGTTCATCACATGATTTAGGGTATTGCTTTGCGTGCACGGCACGCGTTAAATGTATAGACTTGATAATCATTGACGTGTGTTGGTTACAAAGTCGAACAGGTTCCATAAACGGAGGATGTTTGGGTTAGTCCCTAATAGGAGGTGAAAATTGTATCCATCCTTAAAAAGTTTAAGATAGCAAAAGTGATCTTTAGTTGCGAGTAATCGGAAGGGAGTTATAAATGATAAAAGTTGGACGTCACTTACAAATGGCTACAAGTTCTCAGCCAGTCTGTTTTCAAATGAGACATTAAATTCGTGTTTTTTCATTGTAAGAGCTCGTTACTACTGCATATATTTGTCACTTGAACTCCGGCCACACTTTTATGAGGTGAACATGCTGTCATTTACGACATCGACCTCATACATTGGACACGGCCGAATTATAATTTGTTAACGCTCAGCCACTTTCGCTTTTGAGTAGTAACCAAATTACCCAACCGTATAGACAAAAAACACAGTACCTGTCTGGTAACTGCATTCGGAAACCCGTGATTAGGACTTTTGACCCATGTCGAAATTTCCGATTTCATTAAACCTGCCGAGAGATGTCTTAGATTACCGATGAATAGCTTGGGTTTTAGTTGACTGAAATCGAGCACAAAACACAACTGACAACTGTTTTAAAGACAGTTACACATACAGTTAGGTGAATGCTTCTCGCCTGTAGATTCCTCATCGTTATTCCTAGATAAATCTGCACCTACATGAATAATGGTAAGCTTGAGGGGAAATGAGGGTGAGGAGTGGGCGGTCCTTGACAGTGTGCATCTACATTCCAACGACCTCAAAACGTACAGCCGTTTGGTCATGTAAAAATCTTACTGAACAGTAGAAACTAATAATCGTTTGTAAATTTGTTAGACATCATTGCTCTTGAAAGGAAACTGAGATTCCCAACTCCGGTTCAATCAATTGAGCTGGTTAGTTTCCCCTTTGAGTTTCACCGATTCGTTTTATAAACCACTGAGGACATCCGCGTACTTGTAGTGTATCTACCACTTGAGAAATTGTTTCATCGGTTGCGTTGGCTGTACAGATTTTTTGACTTAACCACAGTAATTTTTTTTACTAAACTGTGTTTTCGTTGAATCGAAACATGACCACATTTACTATCCTGTTCAAGTGAACTTTCGTTAGTTTGGACGCCTGTATTGAACAAGTAAGGCAGAAGTTTTTTCAGCCCCATGAAACTGTGAATTCGCTTGGCTTCAGTCCAGTTTCTACTTCACCATGTCGATTTGTTGCTGGCTGTCAGTGTTCGCGATAATCTCTAGTTCATATCCATCGTGCTAACTAGGTGTCTTTAATATAGTTAAGCGAATCTGATAGAAAATCTGAACCAGGGACATTGACAGCTGTCTTCACGGATCGTGATAGGAGGATGGAGATAATTCTGAAAAATCCTATAAGCTTCGTAACAAAACCAGGAATTGTTGTGGTGGTAATCGAGAGTTGGTGGCAATAAATTTGGCGCTTAAAGCAAACGTCATCGAAGTCCTCAAGCCGACAGGTTTTCTGACGTCTACTTATGAGGGTTTCTCTATAAAAAAGCTATCATGCGATGATATAAATATATCACATGCGTTTTCAGACGAACACACCCAACCACGAAATAAAACAGTAGCTGGTTTCGTAATTCACGCAAGTCTGTTCACGTACCACATATGGTCTTGCATCCGTCATACATAAATAAATCCATATTTGTCCATCATTCAGCGTAGTCTGTATACACCACCAGTCACTGATAAATTGTCGTAAGACCTAACCTGCGAGCGAATGACAGAAGACGTGAAGTATGTCCAACGAAAAGCCCAGGCTCCGTATTGCTCCGACTAAAAGTGGAGCAAGAGCTGATGAGTGAAAATGTTCAACCAGCGAGGTCCCGGATTGATGCAAGGCTTGAATAGTAGATTGTTGCAGAATAAGGCATACAGAAAAGAGGACAGCAATGAAATCTTATCAACCACTATGACAGGCTTATCAAAGGGTCAAGTGATTTTAAGAGAGGCAAACGGAGGAATCAGGATCTTGATCCGCTAATGAAGTTATTTTACTCAGCCATCAGTGTAAACCAGTTTATTGATCCTAACGTAGCCGCTGTGTGCTAGACAAGTTAGTACTATCGATTTTAATCACAGTCTAAGTGACCCTTGTAAATTCGCAACTCTTCGGCCGCCATGATTGGTTTCAAATCCATAGTTAAATACCTTAATATCTGTAGACCAGCTTCGTGATCCGTGTCTAATAGACAGTCAGCGATTTTAAAATCACTGATCACGGTCTGACATTCAAGTTCATTCTGAGACAGTTTCTAATATTTCTAGAATGTTTATTTTTTCCGATAGGGATTTCTCGTTTTCAAATATAAACATTTGGACAACTTTCAAGCTTACGTCAATAATCACACGGTTCTAAAACTTTATGACTGAATCTCATTCTTAAAGGTACACTTGATCACGAAGATCAGTGGACGTAATTTAAAACCATTTCAGGATCAAATGATCGTGCACTAAGCCTGCTACTCGAGTGCTGACTTGGCTGGAAAATTCATTAGGAATATTTCTAATGTCCCAGCTTTTGTATTTGACCCCTTTTTATATAATCCCCTTTTAATTTCATAAAGTTAACAGAATGCACTGAATCGTACAAGGTGTTTTACTGGTCTTGACCCCATACACTGTTAACTTACGTCATATGAGGTGTACTTTTTGCCATTCTGTTTGATTTATCAGGCGTAATTTTGTGAACACGTTTTTTAATGTTTGTACTTACGGCATGTTTTTCTGTACTATTCATACTGTCTACTACGGTCGAGGAATGTAGTTGTCTGTTTTGTATTTTTATTGATCACCCAACAGTACTGTAGAAACTTCGTTCAAGTATTATTTTGGGGTCGGTGTTTGTTAGTTGTTTACACGTTGTCTGAGAACACCTTCTCCCTAACACTAAGAATCAAAATCATCGAAAGGAAAACTAGAATAAATGTCGTTTTGAGAACTGTTATTGGTTTAATAATGTATGAGGGCTAACCTTGAACATATTTGAATGAGTTATCAATCAAGCAGACAAGCAAACCCTCAATAAGTTAATGATTTCTCTCATCTCAACTTGGAAACAAGTTCTAGTCGAGGGGCTATCGGTCGGAGATAACGGGACAGTTACTGTCTCCTCTCGAGGCGATCGGGTAATCAGAACAGTACTCACAAGTCGAAGTGGCTGAGCGTTCACATATGATGACACGGTTGTGTCTAATATGAGGTCAACGGCGCAGTGGTCAACACGGTTGTTTCATGACAGCCGTGGCAAGGACATGCACTACTGACGAGCTCTAACAAGAGCGAAACTCGAATCTTCTTGAAAAGGGTCGACTAGAAAGTTTACGGGAATGCAACAACTGCGATGATTTATGGGTGAAATTCAACTGACATGGAAAGCGGTGATGTCATCAGTGACGAAGTTAAACTACGGTGAGGAAAAGCATGACCTTCGTTGTCTGGCACGAAATCATTTTGATGAATTTGTAAATAACTAAATTTGTAAATATCAAAAATTCTAAGACACTTCATCTACTTTTCGTTAACTAACAAGAAATCTGGACTAATACAACTTGGCTATTTAGTTCATATTCCAACATAAGTTCAGTAACAATAACTTCGCCTATGATTAACCCGAAATCAAACAACTTCCCGACTATTCATAAGTAAACCAACTAAATGTGATATTTCCTTTGTTTCTATCGATATTGCGAAAATATCATGCTTTGTTGGTTTACTGACACCTTGGTGTCGCCAGTGTTCTCACTCCAGGTATTCTCTTTCTTGACACAAAAATAATACTGGTTTCAACTCTTGATGTCATTAGCTCATTAGCTATCCATGTAAACTGCTACGAGTGATCGGTTGATTACTCTTTTGTGGATCGGCCACTTTCTTGACAAATGAGAAATAAATACAAATATCTGGTACTAGGTTAACTGCTCGCTTACTGCAAGAGTGATCGGCTAGCCCGAAGCACTGTTCTTCTGGCTTCCCTATCTATTTCCAGTTGGCATGCTTGCTGAAGCCTGAAAATTTTTTTGTTTTAATTGACCTTGTTGCAGAACGTGGTTGAATTACTCGTTTCTTGCGCTTTTTCCACTTATCAAGCCGTAGTAATAGCAGCGTACCACGGATTAAACGGCGAGTAACAATTTTTGACAGCACTTGGGACACTGCTCACTGGACTAGCAATGCCTGTCTATGCCTTGAGTAAACAAACAGAGGCCGCAGTCTCGCATCGAGCAAAATGCGTGTGACATTGATCCAAGAGTTTACGAAAGAACAAGGCCGTTAGCGGGCAATGAATCGCTTCCATGACATTGGGTTTTGCGATACTCAAGACTCCCTGGTTTACTGTCATCGCCTATTACGGTAGTTGACTTTAGATCTACCAGAAGCAGACAAGGCGAGGGAGCGGTTTACCCAAAGGTTGTCACTAGAGTTACAAGTGAAGGTCTCGATGAATGGATCTTGTGGGATCTTAGATCTCAATCGGTTGGTCGGTGGTGCACAGTATCTACCCATGCAGATAAAATTCGGAAGGCTTAAACTAAGTGATCCGGAGAGGAGAACTGAGCAACTGACAAAAACAGTGGAAAAATTGAAGACGAATCCAGAACAAGGACGATCACAAGCAGGATGGGCACGTTGCCTCGTTTTCAACGGGGTGGGGACATTTTGCCTGTCATCGTCTTAGCATACGTTTTACTTCTTGTTTTTCGATGGTAACGGGTTGTCATGAGGGTTACCCGCAGGTAAAAAGACGCGGTAGCATATGCAGGAGGTGGAACGTCAACTAAAAGCAGAGTAGACGAATTGAACATTAAGCCAGGTAGGTAAATTGTGGTTGCCGTCAGAGGGACAGCGTTCAAAGCAGTAGGAATTCGGAGTGTTGAAATTCACAAAAATGGTGTCGAGCTACGCTACGCATTAATAGAAATCGAAGATATGAAAGAAGCGGATGAAGGTAAACATAAACTTATAAAAGAGCGAGCGATGTGACAATACTGGTGTTGTAAAATTTTAACACGAGGAGGCGACTGAGTAATGCCGATTGGGCAGGATCGCGAAGAAATCTCAATAGGAATGCGTTTTTCAAGTCATTAGACAGTGTATTGATTATTTCACTCACTCATTCTTTAGTGTTGGTGAGCGGTACGGATTATGTACTTGGATCGGACACTCGATAGACCTGCAGTCAGGTGCGAAATGTAGACTAATCAACAGGAGAATATCATTCAAGTTGACTCCGGAAGTAGACAGTCAACCAAAAACAACGCTGGAGAAAGGAACAATTCAACGTACAAGCAGCCCATTCTTGTCTCCGGTTCTGTTGATCAGGAAATCGGACGAAACCTATCTGTTCCAAAGGGGTGAACCGAGTGACAATCAAAAATATGTTCCCGAGGCCCCATGTAGAATGGATTTTTGTACATCTGTACAGGGCCAAAATAATATTTCTTACAGACTGGCGTTCAGTCCACTGGCAGCTACCAGTGGTACAAAAGGACAGAGCGAAGACTGTCTTCCGCGTGAACGGACAGCAGTACGAGTTCCTTAGGATGCCGTTTGGCCCGTGCAATGCTCTAGCTACTTTCGGTTGCCTCTTATTTTGCATTCTGGAGGGTCAGGAAGAGTTAACCGTGTACGGAGAGGACATCGTTATATTCTCCAACAGGGTATCGAAACACGTAGACAGACTACGAGCAGTGTTACAACGAATTGACGCAACTCATCTAAAACTGAGTAGCAAGAAATGCCAAATAAGCCGCAGTTCAATCGTCTGCTTGGGACATGCGGTTGGGAATGGGGAAGTCCAACCGCTACCAGAGAAGTTGACAGTCATCAAGAACTTCCGAACATCAAAGTCGAAGCGGCAACTGAGGTGTCTCCTCGAAATGGTTGGTTACGATTCAAAAGTTATGCCGGCGTTTTCCCAGAAACTGCTGAGGAAGGACATGAAATTTGTATGGACTGAAGACTTGGAGATGCCGTTCAACAAACTCAACCAGGAAGCTGCCAGCATTCGGCGGTACCTGACGATCCCCAAATCGAATGAGTCATTCACGGTGCCAGTTGATGCAAGTGATATCGAGATCAGGGCAGTTCTTTCAAAACCGTCGGGGACAATTGATTATGTCAGCCGAATAGTAACTGAAGCAGAGAAAAAGTATTTCACCACGGAGAAAGAATGCCCAGCTATCGTGTGGGCGTTGGAGGAGTGGAGGACCTACCTGATAACGTCCACCTTTCATGTTGAGATGGGCCACAAACCGCTGGTCTGGCTGGAGACAGCGAAGGATCCGCGTGGACGACTGGCGCGCTGAGTGCTTCGACTATAGGAGTTCAATCTTACCATTGGACATGTCAATGGCAGAAACACTGAGGTACCTGATGCATTATCGCGACCAGTACAGGACAGTAAATATGCTGTGGTAAAGGACCCTTCGCTACATTATCTCGTGCCTTCAGATGATATATCCAAGCAAATTGGAAGAAAACCCTTGGTGTAGTGGACAGAAACAGAACTACCCAGTGAACATGCACGATAAGGACAATTTTCTAGTGATCTACTACAAAATGACAAAAAACACAAAACCCGATTTTTTTCCTATTGTTTATCTCCTGAAAGTCACAAAAATTCTACCATACGATTCACATGTCTCTCGACCACTCCTATGTATCGTGTCAACCAAAACCAATACCACATTAACATACCAAACAACAGACGGACATCGCAGTCTGGTCTTACATTCACCAAGTTAACTAACGTTTGAAGCGAGTTACTGTTGTTTTTTTACAAAGTAATCTACTCCTCACCTTTCGGATGAAAAGACATACAATTTCCTGGACTGAAAGCCATAGCGAATTTGATCTTACGTTATGCGAAACCGTCTCAGTCGAACAAAGGTTGATCGATTGCGACAGGGTGTCGATTCGTTTTAGCCAAGGCCGATATCTCACGTGCAGGCATTAACTATAACAACTTCCGGTGTTTTGTCAACCCGAAGTCTAATTACAAACTTCCGGTATCCTGGTTTAAAAGTATATAAACACAAGACACGAGACAATATGAAATCGTTTGGTTGCTGGCGAAATTCCCCTCAGGTAATGTTTTTATTGAATCGTTCGTTTTGAATCCTCGTGTTCGATTGACTTACAGATCGTTAGTCTGGCGTTATCCCAGTCAGTCACCTTTTGACATAGCTTAAATTACTTATGAATACTATCTATCCAAGTCCTTCATTATATGCCAGTAACCAAAACACCCCTTTGATCGCTATGATTCCAACGTAGAGAGAAGTTTAAGTCGCGACGTTACGGACTGGGGTTAACGGGAGAATTACTGTACCTACTACCGAGGCGTTCAGGAAACTTGAACACTGCACGCATGCGAATAAGTTTGAGTATTCAGATATGAAAATTATATTCTGCCCAAAGTGAGATGAATGATTCAGTAATCAACACAGTCGCCTCATGAAATTGCGATCGAACTTTTGTTCCCGGTAGTCGCAAAGATACGCTGACGAGCGTCCTGTGACTGACATCTACGGGACTACGACAGCTGCGATCAGCTATGAGTGGCGTTCAATTCACATAGCATTATGTTTGCTTTTTTGGTGCGATTTCAAAAGTTCTACAAAACTTTACTCCGTGTTCTAACTAAAGTTTTTCAGTGTGGTAAAAAAGGCTGGTCAATCCGCAGTCGAATTAGCCTGCTTAACACATAATATTCAGAGAATTCAAAATTCGATTTTAAGATACCGCTCGAATCCGATCATTGAATGACTAGGTATATAGTAGTTGTAAATTACGGTTGAAAAGTGGAGTGTGAACGAGATCCACTTGGCTCACCAGTTTATACCTCATTTCTTGTTGTGGTAACCGTCTCCGTTCTTTTCCACATAAGGTCCATTTTACTAAGGGGGTACCTTCGTACATTAGTGATCATTGTTTTAAAGTCAGCTCTACAGTTCTTTTAATTAAGTTGCAGCAAGTCGTGAAAAATTGGATTATTGTGACAAACGCTCGTCTTCTACCATTTCCAAGGTCGGGATTGTTTAATACAGCTTTACCACGGTTATTATGTGGAAACCTGGATATATATAGGCTATATTTGGTCGAGTGAGAGTCAACACAACGTGGTTCACTATTGAACATACCCTAATACGGAATTCGTCCTGCATTCTAAAACACCAACTGTCAGAGACAATTCACAAAGTTGAAACACACGTGGAGTATCAATGAGGAATATATCTGTTGAACAATTGACATGCATTACCGTACCTGCGCAAAATGAACCTTACTCTAAATAAACACGTCGAACAGCCTTTTACTGAACAGTTATTACCATCGATGCATAAAATGATCATTGACAAGCACATTTTGACCAGTGATATCCGTCAGATTAGATAGAAGCTTAACTTACTGCCGTCTCATTGCAATACTTGGTTGCAAATTTGGCATTAGTACCGGCCCACTGCTGATAACTTCTTATTCATTGTCTCCAAGCTACTCTCGAAGCTCTCAGTAGTGTGAACACTCCGCGCAGTGTAACCGTTGCATAGACAGCCACGCATATTTTGTTACATGTAGCGCTGAACCAATAGCACATATTTGTCAAGGCTGGGCAAGTAGTGCATATCTGCAGGAATAAAAACTACTTTCGATTTGTCGAAAAACAAAACAGTCGAACAAAAGGTTTCCGACAGGACAACGTCAAACGTCTGATCTCTGTTACATCCATGGGTGAGGCAGAAATGACGGAACAAATGATGATATGACAGGGCACAGTATCGTTTCACCGAGTTAGATAGTTAACACTAGACAAGATATACAGATTATATCATTAAAACGGATGCTAAAAACACATCTCTTCACATCCCTGGAGGGTCCATAGTACTAATATTATAGGTAAGTGTCTGCAGAGCACTCACTTCGACATCTTATATTTTCTCGTGAGTTTAAAATGGTTACAGACTCATTGTAGACCTATTCACGAACGGAAAGTTCGTACATATATTTTGGTTATCTTTGGAAAAGTAAATTAGCTCAACTTTGTTCTGAAACTTCACTGTACTGAACTTCTGTTCTCAGTATTGTAAGCTGTGAAAGACTGAACTGGTTCATCCATGTTCTGTAATGGAAGTCAACGTGACATTAGGATACCACCTGACTGTTTACATCAACAGGATATGTGTAGGGCAATAACAACCACTATTAAAATACTTTCTTTTTAAATGTCGTTTGGCTGCTTATTTTGTGGTTTACAGGCTATAGTAGAAATTTTGCCAATCTCAAGGTTTATTGTCCATTGTCTTCGTTGAACTCACGAAGGCTCTTAACCGCGTCATCAAAATAAGTTTCTCCGCACGGCTGTTACGTGGTTCATCCGTGGGTAGCTGAATGAGGTAAAGTTGAACATATGATTCAGCATTCATCAGTGATTTGGTATTACTGCTGTAATCACACGTACTGTGCTTCTTAGGAAAAAGATTATACTTGTAATCAAGGCACAGTGAGACTTTTCTCAGCGTTGCGCAATAGCGCCAGAAGCTAAGATACAAAAATTTTAGATTGCAGGCAAGCTATCTGCAATTATTTCTGCCACACTTTACTAGATACTCCCTCAGAAGTCCGATGAAGACAAATACCGTTCATTAGGATCACTACATCACATGAATCGGTGGTCAAATTCACAAGGTTATGCACAAATTCATCTATCTCATGTTCATTTATTTAACAGCCTTTTCGGGGGAAGTAAACCCCTATTACGTTTATACTTGTAACAAAACAGGAGTGGTAAAAAAATTACGCTCACTAAACGCATCAACACTGATGACTTCCTCTCGCTTGCCTAATATGTTTTTATGGACCAGCGAGCTCCAAACTGCCTGTATGAACTCAGACAGAACGTTTCTACTGCCTGTTACCACTGAGTAGTCCTTAGCATCAGCCGGCGTCACCAACACTTCTAATTAAAATGCCCTGGAAAGAAGGGATTTCTCCAGTATATTTGCGGTGTTGTGAAGCATACAAGGGGCCATCTACGTATAACCAATAAAGAACTTCCAAGTCCAAGGCCACGTTTCACACTGAGCACGCTACCTTCTTCCAGTCTTATGAGGAAGAAGTAGCGCAATGCCAGTTTTCTAACAACAGCTCGACGGTCTGAAAAACGGTCATATCAGATCACAACGATCGAAGTCCTACCGTAGGGGCCGTTAGGCGTACGAACCACCCAAAAAATCAACCAGTTATGGAACAAAAAATGTTAACTCATGTTGCGTGTGATTGCAACAGCATAACCGGATTCTGACTGGGCTGCTAAAAAAACTGGTTGCTGTGGAATTGAACAGTTTGACCACAATAAATGCAGTCTGTTATTCTGAGAAGATGAATTAGCCCACTGTTTCTCGATACAGACGGACATCGCCACCATTGTGATCAGATCACAAGTAAGCCATAACATGGATTAGAATCGATACTAACCACATTGGTGTTTTTTCCTTCAGAATCACTCAAATCAGTAAGGTTTTACACACCGAGACAAGATCGCCCATTTGTACACAAACAATCCCTGTTGTTCGAGTGCACTACTCAAGTTGTCGGGAAGCGTGTCTTCACTCTATTAGTCTAACCAGGCGCATATCGACTGACTGAGTTTGACTCAATTTAGATTAACAGCATATTATCCTAAGAAAACGATACCTGATTGTGACCAGAACACGTGCTTAGAACCTGTATTAATGAATCTAAAGTACATAAATGTATACTAAGAGCTAACCAAGCAAAACTTCTATGAAACTGAATGGAAACCTCTCAGCAGTAAAAGATTTAACTTGCAATCAACACAACCAATGATAATCCGTAGGTCGTGAGTTCGATTCCGTAGCGTGCTGATAAAAACCGAATTACGTTTTCACGACTTTGACAAAGGCCACTGAAACTAGTTGATTGCAGAACTAATGACACAAGAGTTTTCCTTGACGACTGTGCGGTTTGTAGACAAAATGAATCAGCCTGGTTTTAGTGTCCTTCATTCATGTTAGTCCTTGGTGACGGTTAGGTTGTTACGGTCAGAGTAGTAAGTGCCAAAATTTTATTGTCAAATTATCATGGTCTCACATTGGGCACGTTGATCTGTAAGCCACTGTTCATGAACTACTGGTTAAACTGGTTCGAGTCCTAATGTAAAGACGACACATGGTTCACTGTGCTGTTAGTATAGAACAGCATAATTGAAGTGAACGTGTTTGTGAATTGAAGGTCGAATGTAGAGACCAACAGTAACCGAAAAATTGATTTACGAATGATACTTTATTGTTCCTTTATTTTCATTCTAATTTTAGATACAATGGCTCGAGTTCTATTCGTCTTTTGTCTGGTTTTGATGGCTGTACTGCTCGGTGATGTTTTGGCGGATAGTAAGTTTGAACTAGACTGTTGTATCTCTTATTCAGCTCCCATCACTGTGATGACAAGATTGGCTATCTGCTTGAAACTATGGGTAGTGTACCCTTTGACACTCGGTTATCGAAATCAACTGGTAATAAGTCGAAGATCACGTGCTCAAAAAACAATAGTCTATAAGTGTTTATTTGTATTGATCCGCATTGAGTAGTTATTAATGTCAGAGTTGACGAAGGTGATCATATCGGAGCATTTGATGACTGACTTATAAGGCATAGAATTGTTTGACTAACGATGTGTCTTTCATTTGGTGGCGTGAAGCGATTCACAAACTCTGTCCACATAGAAGACAAGTCTTTTTCAAATCTATCAGATATCAAAAGTTAGTCTAGCGTTTTACCCGTATTCTTTGCTCACCGACACATAAATCAACAAATAGGGGAGCTTGTTTTGTGTTTGATGTTTCTTCATATCAGTGTGTTTATAAGAGTTGTTGTCCTGAGAAACTACAGTACCTACCTTATTTTACACATAATCAATTTCAGTTGGGTACCATAGATTACTCATTCATGTTTATACGTAACCAGCAGGATGACAACTTCATTCACAACATTTTGGAAGGATTTATTCCTTCATATTCTTTGTGATGCTAAAATTGGAATGTTTATTGTAACAGTCGCTTCCATGTAAAATTTTGTGTACCTCATATCTAAAACAGGACACTGAGTCCAAATTCCATCCTGTATAAGACACATCAGTAGCATCATACATTCTTGTTCCGCCGAGAGGTCGGAGTTTCCTGTTTGTCTGTGCAAGGTCAGGGTATTGACCATTACTTCGTTAACTTTGTATTAGACATGACCAATTCGTCAATGTTAGGCAGTCACTATCTCATGTGAATAGTCCTTATGCTTCTTAATCATCCTTAGAGGAACAAGGAAACTTTATGATGGATACCACAATCACCTCAAGAAAACACAAACCAGGGCTAAAATTCTAGTACTGGTAGGGATAAACACAAACCAAAAGCTCCTTAACGGGCTCTAAATTTCAGTATAGTACCTCTGTTCGAAAAGGAGGGCTGAAATGTCCATGGAAATGCAAAAACTGTAATCACCTAAACTAACATAAGCCAAAATTCACAATTCATCAACAGTAAAGAAACCGCCAAACAATTTTAACGATTCACGGGATTTCAACTTGGGGGAAAGTCCAAGTTGGGAGGTCACCGACTGAAGTTAGCAGGGCACCCAATGCGTTTTCTCAGGAGGCAATCCGGTATCTGGACCGGTGCTCACCAGCAAATTTGGCTGAGCGTTTGAACACGGTAATTTGATTATGTTTAATCTGAGATCAATGGCTTAGTGGTCAACACGTTTGCCTCATGGGAACATGGCCGGAACTCTTGTTTAGGCGCTGGCAAATGTAGACATTAGTGGCATGCACTAACAGGAGCAAGATTTGGTGTAGTGCTTCTTCTTGAGAATCACTGGCTGCAAAGTCTGCGGGGGTGGGAAAGCTGCAGTCAGTTGTGAATGAAGTTTGAGTTATATCGAGCGGTGTTTGAATTGTGTATAATTTTGTTCTGTTCTTGTCTTGGTCCACGGAGTTTTACTGATGTGGATCACACGGTTATTTTGCTGATTTGATCTAGGAACCGGAAGCTACTTGAATGGACTCTGTACAATGAACTCATCGTTTGTATCAACCACTCGTGGATCACAACCTGACACACTTACGCACATACTATCACTAAGTAAATAACCGACTCAAAGCCATTGGTGTTTGTACGAATATACGACGATTCGCACTCTTGTAATGCACTCCGGTAGAATGCTTGGAGGAAGCAAGTATGATGTGAACACATATAACTACCATGAATACATACACTGATATTATCTAGAGTTAGGCACAGCAACTGGGGTGTGAGCGCTGACGACCTCGAATTCAGCATTTTCTAAAATTTGGAGGGGTAAGCGCCACCGCAAATCAAACAGGTGTGGTCGGGAAAAGTCAGCTGCCTAACAAGAAGGCCTTTTGCAGTCTCTCATTTCCCATTCAGTTTTGCAGTAGACGAAATCCTACAGTGCACTTGGATAAGTCACATTCAGATACGCAATTGTGAAAGTTCTTACAGATACCAGACTTCGAGAATTAGAGTGCGCGGACGACATTGCCATTGTCCTCGAATGGTCACAAGGTAACCACAACTTCTCGAACAAAGGTTGTGCCCTAAGCTGTGAAGTTTCACAGGGAGCTCAGAGCATGTCAAAAAATTACAGGCTTCATTTCGTTCGTTTGACATGCGTTTCGCAGCTTTTGAATGCAATAGGTTGTTGTACGATTGATACAGCTCTGTGCCTACTATCATTCATGATAGATGGTGTTTATCGGTTTACTCCGTGTGTGGCGTCGGCCTTACCTCAGTCTTTCAGTGAATGTTAGAACATGTAATTAAACTACACTGGTAATTTCACTGTACGGTCGCAACAACTACGCAGAGATACAGGGAATGTTCGCTGAGTGTTGGTTTCCACCCGTTGGTGTCGCTGAAGTATCAGCAACACGTAGCTGGAACACTGTATCAGCATTGATGATGTCAATTGATGCACTTTTGGGATGGACAGATTTTGTAGACCTCTGGCTGTAACGACCTCATCTTGCAGGTCCAGGTAGCTTGGTAACATCTTGTAAATGCAAACTCACCGCCTATCACATCGTGCCTAATTTACGATTGGGGTTTGGGATGGAAGTGGTCAGAGTATGATTTGGGTTCGAGGCTTGAAGGCATTGACGCTAAAACTTGGTTTAACAAGATATTCCCCGTCTCCCGGCCGGAGTCCAGGGAGCAGCCAACACTTTTAGTCAAGGACGCTGTCTAATATGAGGAAGGATGGTGATCACTGGCGTTCTTATGCAATGATGCAATGTTTATTTCTTTCTGCTCTAAACAACCCTCAAATTTTCCTCTGTTTACCTGTTGCATCACAGTCACCACATTGTGTAGTTGTTGTATTTTACCTGTAAAATTTACATTGCTACTTGTTGAGGTCAGAAGGGATGGCAATCATTGAACAGGACAAGTTGTTTTCTCTAAGTCACTCAGGGCTTTCTGCAAAGAAAAATGACTGCTTTTAAGTTTAGGTGCGTGCTAGAAGAAACCTAGTCACAATTGGCTGAACAACACAAAAGGCAACATTTCTAGTTTGTGATGTTTTTTCCTAGGATCATCTATTAGTTTATGTTTAACTTAATAGCATACAACTCTAGCAGCATTGCAGAAGAAGTTATTGTTCTAATGGTTCCCGTTTGACCTGTAACTGCTTGAATCAAATCAATCACACAGACAACAATACATTTGCCTTTGACAAAGAGGCTTCAAACTTATCGTTACGCCAGAAATAATTTTTGTACGAAAGTGGGACATAAAGGTTTGTCAGAAATTGAGAATAATGGTGTCTTTCCGGGAAAAAGTTGCTGTTTGGTCCACTGATCTCAGAAGAAACTGATCACTGGTCACGTCAAATCGGGTACAACTGCGTACCCGATCAAGCTACATTTTAACTATGGCCGAGATCCAAGCTCGTATATCTCACTCGAACCAGAGTCTTTGAAAGCGGTTAGGTGAACCGGTTCTGAATCTGTTAACGGTTGGTCACAGGTCGATAACTCGTTGAATTGCCAGCAGAAAATGATCTGCCACGTGTATGCGTCCAGTCTCGAACATACTTCTTACCAGCATTTGTAAACTCGACGTACAAAACTTGGAAAGAAAGATACTGGTATGCGAAATATGGCGGGATATCATAAACGGAACGGAAATGTCTGTATTTACGGGAGGTTTTTGACGGAACTCGAGAAGACGTTTACAAAATTTCCTTTGGAAAGAACTTTTAACCCAAGATCTTTCGGTTATAGTTGAAAGCCTTCGTAGGTCTCCTCCAAATGCTCTTGACAACAGAATATAGCGCAGCGGCACACAGGTGATGCAGTTCTCTTCTCAAGACAATCACTGTCTTAGCCAGAGTTTTATATTCAGTCCGTCTAGTATTAATGTTGAACACCCATGCTCCGTACTGGTAGCTAAAGACGGTTGTTTGCTAGAACAGATGCAACCACAGACCAGTAAGGAAAGTCTGATAAACCCGCCACTAATCATGCGATAGATGCTGATCAAATGATTTGCATTATGCGGAGCCACTGAATATGACAATTAGTACTGCAACAACTCAGCATGCAAGAAACGATCAAGAAAGCGAGCAGCACCGTTGGTGTAAAAAACAACACATGACAAATGACATGCCATCCAATGGGATTATCCAGGCAACTGGTCATGAAGGTAGGCGAATGAGCTAATCAATGGATTTGAGTGGTCATTATAAATATGGCTTTATTTTGTCCTACAAAGATTTTGATCCAAGCTTAGTCTTAGAGGGACTTCACGGAGAACCATATGTTTCGGAAGTTTCCTAGTAAGTTCAAATAGGGATACAAGCTGGCCAATTCCCTGCGTACACTGCACGGTGTAGAAGAGACGTTTGTAACTTTGGACGCATTTAAAAAGATATTATCTGATTGATCGATGATTTCTGTTTGTATCTGGCACATGATACACAACAATAAATCTTTCTCAATATGCTGACGGGAATTTAAAATTTGTATGCCATGCAATGTAGACAGTTCAGTCATACCCCAAGTGCTGTAGGTGAAACTCTAAACAATCAGTGACTACTTTAAACTGGGCATCTTATCAAAACACTTCAAATGTTAAAGATCGCATTAGTGCCATTTCCAAGCATCACAGCCGATCAGATAGAGTTTTTGTTCATTCCTAAATATCTTCTCTTCTTATGACTTCCACGATCGGCTAGACCTCACCTGCCTTAAACTGAGGTACAGATGCTCTTGATAAAAAAAATCACTTTCCCATCTAAAATAATACTACGGCGTTTTTCTTATGAATCATGTCATGTACTAGACCGGAGAATTAGTGCTTGTCTCGACTAGACAGCCCTAGTTACCGTTTGAGATGGGCTGATCAGAAAATTGGGGACCACATGTTCTGAATTCTCAAGTCGTTCAGCTAAATCTCTTAAGCCCAATGTAATTTTTATGAAAGTGGCTTTTTTTTAAAAAAAAAGCTTTCGCATTGTAACTCTAATTGACTGATTACGTGAAACAACGTCGAACGGCCACCTGTCTCACAACAGCAGTCCATCAAAGCAGAGCGAACGTGCTAACCCGTGTATATTACATGTTCAGATCTGTTCGAAGAATACATTACCTTTTCTCTAACGCTGACCTGATTCACTCTTTGTGTGTGTGTGTGTGGCCCCACTGGCACACCTCCCGGCTTTATTCCTTCGGGTTCACACTAGATATGTGGTGTGTGGGTGTAACTGCAAGTGGTGCAGCACAATCCAATCGCAGTGATGGTTAAGCGCAGACTTCCTTTAGCTTCGGTCACTGTGACAAACTAATCTGAATCGGATACCGTCAGACGTGTGTGTGTGTGTCACGCTTAGAGGACCAACGTGAACGTTACCATATGAGCGAACTTGCAAGTGTGCCATGGTTTATTCCCCACATTTACTGTTTATGTCAGAAAAAGTGAACGAATTTCCAAAAATTTTCACTGCAATTGTTGATAATGAAATTTGTCAGTTAGATGCTAAACCCCGACACTATATGACTTAGCGTAAAGGAATTACCTGCAAACTGATTAATGGTCAGCTCCTCATATTTCACAGTGTACGGTAAAGGAGTGTTCTTACTTCGTTTTTCGTTTTGATGAACTGAACATATTCCCGCCCAATTTATGAAACCTTTCGTTATTTTAATAGCGCTCAGAAGTAGACCGTATCGTGGACCACAGTCATATCCCGGCTATCGACCGGTTCGACCTCCGCCTACTTACGGAACTCGTCGACCAGGTTCACGGCCATACGTTCCACAACGGGCAGACATCAGTGATGTGAAATTGTACGGACCGAGAAGAAATGATGCTAGATACCGAGAAGGCCTGAGTGAAATGGCAGCCCTCATGGACATTTGAATTGGTCGATCGCTTGTGCACAATTCATTCAAAACGCACACTCATTTTATCGATAGTCTACTAAAAGCGTTAACGAGGTTGTTGTTTTTAAACTTTCTGTCAAATATATATTGCATTTGCCTCATAGTTCGTTCCGTTTTTTTGACACAACTCACCATCGACTAGAATATTGAGTACACATCTTGAATTTACACGGTTGTTCTTCAGGTGTCCTTTTTTATCCGAACTCATCAGGTAACTGGTGTTGTCTACTTCGATCGAGACAGAGAGCATTGCAAAGATGTTAAATAAATGAAGATTTTCACTACCCAGTCCATCTGTAAATGGCACTGGCTGAGCGCTATTTATATTGGAATTCCGGCTCACATCATAGCGTGGTTTCCGTTTAAAAATCGTGTACATTTCTATGCTGTTCTGCGGTTTTCTGTCGTGATACTTCTTGCTCCTTTCACCAAAGTTCCATCGATGACAGTTTGTCTGTGATTCCCTAATTGTGGGCTTTAGTTGTACTTCAGGACTTTGCCGAGATATTTCAACGATTAACGGAATACTTGCGTCAACAATTTTCTCAGTCATCCGAATAACATTTTGCTACATTGTAGTATAGAGTCTCAGCTTGGAGTCTCTGATCTGTATGGCACAACGAGTTATCACCTGCTTCAACTCTGATATCTTAAGTTCACTCATTCCCCTCAACAATCCTCTGAGTTGTAAAAATGATTGTTTCATCGAGTGAAAACACTTGGGCACTATATCGAATGATACCCTGGCGGTTACATCAGTATGCCAAAATATCGGGTATTTTAATTCCAATCTTAATGTCGATGTTAATATTAATAATACTTTAGGCAGGGGACGTAACAGAAGTTGTCCTTTCTTTCACGGTTTTATGGCAATTACGTGATATTGTCTATCAGTGGTATGTTGCTGTTGATCCTAATAAAGATCACTCGTGCATTCAGTGGATCCAGAAGGTTATGTTGTGAAGGAACGGCCGAAACGATTAGGCTAAGGTATAAAGAAGCAATTTGTATTTATAAAAAAAGCCAAGTTGCAATAATGTATATTGCTTCACCTTGAGTTGTTGATAGTTCATTTCCATAACTATCCCGTCCCATTTCTCTTTTCAGATCATGTGTCTACACTAAACTGATGGGAAAACGACACGTTCAGTCCACCGTAGTCGTGGCAACACATAGTATGTCATGTGATAAATCGTTGTTCAGCTTCACCCAGAATCCATACACGACTGATTAATCACTGAACGAAGCATGGAGAGAAGTACACCATTGGAGGCGTATGATTTCAGGGGTTCGTTCATCACTGACTGCACACAGTCATTAGGACGGACATGTATGCTTTCTGCCGCTATTTGTCCACTAATGGTCAAGCCAAACTCTATAGCCGGTTTTATTGTACTCCACATAAATTACGCGTATCCCTTTCCATAAAAGCTTTTAACTTAAATAATTGTGTGAACAGTTGACGCAACTTTATTGATTCCAGTAAGGTCTAACTGTGGAAAATTAGGGTCTCTGATTGATCCGAATCAAAGGCAGAAACAGCATGCCCAAAGGCAGCAAGTGCTTTACCAGCTGATTTATGAAGCCAAACCGAGAGTTCGGAAATTTCACATTTGGACTCTGTTACCCAACCACTTCCTAGCTGGAATGATAGAACGCTTAACGCGTTCGGGCATTTTGCTTCTGACACTGGTTCGAATCCAGCCGAGGCCGAAATTATTCACAATTGGGTCTCATCTAAATCTGTTAAGCTACTCATTAGCAGTAGAAATCTCATGGCTGCTGCGATTGGCATATTCACAACACTGGATTATTGGCAACAACAGTCAGAAACTACAGTTCTTGGGTTGCGTTTGTACAGAAAATCTGTTTTATTCCGATGGTTTCAGGCAAGAGCAGTAGGTTGATCGGTTTTGTTGTACAGTTTAGTGGTGAACGCGTAACTTTGACAAGTAACAACTAACTTCGGACTATATCTGCCGAAATACCAGTACGTACGTTTTGTATTCAAAGTCCTATTTCTTGCAATTTTGGGTTAAGATATGCGCAATTATTTTAGCACACGCATTGACATGGCGTTCGGAGGAGCTACGCCTCATCAGAGGTGTTCCATTCATCAACATCTTCTAAAGAATTATGCCAGTGACAGAATCGTTGAACATACTCTTAGATACTTCCAGGTTTTCCCTCTGTTCACATGAAGGGAACGATTAGGAGTACAGTATACGCCGATTTCTGTGCGAAAATGCACTTTGGACCTCTGTGGTATTTACGGGACCTATCGTTTGACAGTTGTTTCCAGAAATTGCCATTTAAGCAGCCATCATAGTTCCCAGTCAGAAAAAAAGCTCTCATCTTAGTAAAGTTCTAATTTTTTGGATGAAACATGTCCACTGCGTGTAATACAATTAGAAACATTGTGTTCCCTATAATCATCTCATCAGCGCAGATAGAACACATGTGCTGTGGCCTGTTGACATTTCGTTTGCGCTTATCAGTCGCAAACGCAAAAACACGCGGGCTTTGTACATCGGACAAGTAGAGAGCAACAGTCGCTGGACAGATCCACAAACATGCCGAATGTAGTGAAATTAAGACCACAGCAGGGCAGTTCGTCAAACTATTGTTTCCCACGTTCGGTACCAGTTCACTCATGATTGCAGTGATGTGTACACAAAAGAATGACGACGATTACACATAGTGGCCGAAATCATCCTGAAGTGGCTGAAACAGCTGGTGACGCGCCCACCTCTGCTTGATTAACTGGTTGGTGGAAATCTGAAGTTACCGATGTCCAGACATTTAATGATGACAGGAAACCAAGCTGTACTAGTGAACTCATTGAAGATACTGTTGCACAAACGAAGTCAAACTTTGTCCCACCAATTTGAATATGCTCGATTCAGTCGTGACAAAATACGCGTAGCAAACAAGCTCACTTTCGGTGCGTCGTCATCAGGCTAAGTACAACACATTTACATGGGTTCGATTGAAGTGGTAGATAACATGTCACAAAGGCAAGAGATCTCACTTAGTAGTTCCTGTATGGTTTGAATCATGAGATTTGGTTATATGTCATTGATCACGTGAGTTGTACAAAGTCTGTGAGAAAAGCGTCACATTTATGCGATCATTCTATCCTGGGTTTATGTGCACAGCCATGGAAGGTTCAACTTGTTGACAAGCAGTTTTGGGGGCACACTGATGGTGAGTGCGGTGTATAACAGGCAACCTGGTTCATGAGTAGTGTAGTACGTACATTCAGGAATTAAAAGGTAAGTCTAAACGCCAGGAAGACAGTGGACCAGAAGCGACTAGTGGAATAGTGTTTACGCAATATGGGGGAAGTGCCACCAAGGTGAATGACGAAGTGCTGCTATCCAATGTGTGGGAAAACATATCACCCGTGAAAATGTGTCCACGTGTTCGTGGTCCTATGTTTTAACCTAACCTGTACGGGAGTTCGTGCGATAAACTACTTTCCAAGCCAAGCGTCTTTTGCGGTCACAACAAGTATAGGTGAATTGCAACGGTCTGTGCAATCGATAGCGTACCACCTTTGACCGGCCTCGATCGTATGCCACATATTCTTTGGATTGGCTTGAACAAATCGGCGGGATTAATCAAGTGATATGAGTCGGTCAACTACGTGATGACCGCAGACGAAGAGAGCGTTATCGATGTTCGCGTTAGCCGCACAGGTTGATGCCCCCAAATGCGGCCCATGTAGCTTGTGCCGCAAGAACAAACAAAGCGATAAACTCAAAAAGGGGGCGGCATGAACTGGCAAGATATCTTTCAACTGAGAGTGCAATATTGGTGTGGAGGTAAAGTGAACGCGTAGTTCAACTGCGAAGTATGTTTTATTGATTACCACATTGAGCTTCTCGGTCATGCTGTTGTGAATCCAAAAGGCGGACGGCACAAAGGTTGCTTTATTGGAGAAACCAACACACTACTTAAGCGTCTGAGCACGACAAGAAACGGAAACACTCATTTGCACACCATACTCTTCTGAGGATACTCCAGTCGCTCTAGACACCA
>QNGE01004540.1:37895-59505 GCA_008508345.1 Paragonimus westermani
TACTCTTCTGAGGATACTCCAGTCGCTCTAGACACCATGTCTCAGTTCCGTCGTGTAGCGAATACCATTATATGTCATTCTAACCTCCAACGATCCATCCCGTATCTCTGCCGTATTTATCACGCGATTATCTCGATCCGCTGCTACTGAATAGTGGTGTGAGTAGTATGGTGCGACCGTATCTCCTCACTGCAATGCCTTCAGCAATACCACCACTCTTGAAGTGCAAGGGAATATAGACAGACTTTTTGTCTGCAGGTTGTGATTTGTGTACCTTAGAACTTAATAGAATATTCTTATGAATAAACTGTTCCGAATAACCGTTTTCAGTCAGTGTATTAGACAGAGACTGCCAATCCTCTTCAAATTTATCAACTTCATACAAAGCAATGCATATCTGATTTTATTAACGGACACTGTGAGCATAACAGTGGCTGGGGTAACCTATCAGGTTGCCATGGTCCTGACTGCATAATACTTGATGTGTTTGTAAGCTTGTCTAGTCTTAATTGGTCTCTGTTTGTCTAATGTATAAGGCTTGTGTGTTTGTACATCCGTGACTGATATCACCATACGACAGCAGGTCTTCTGTCTGCTCTGGTGAAATGATATACTGAAGTCTTGAAATGAAGTTGCTCAGTTTACTCAGCGCAACAACCTGTAAGTTGTTTTTTCAGTCTCATCGCGTTCACTTTTGACATATTACTGAGTAAACTGAATACAATAAACTAATGGCTGAGTAGTTATGTATGCTGAATACTAACCGGTTGCGACGTTAGTACGCTAAAAATCCTCGTTCTACACCAAAAACTGCAAGCCCACTTCGGCTTGTCATTTACTTAACAAGCGTGAACACGTCATCAATTTGGTGAATTTAGTTGAATACTGATTATTAGTTGGGATGTTGGGAATAAACTCGATTTAACTATCCCTCACACCGGATGTCAGCCTTCGCATTAATTCAGATAGACTTTCTAGCCAGTCTCTTTCGAAATGCAGCAATATACTAAAGTTTTACTGCTGCACTACTGAAGAGCTCTGCAATATGGTGTTATTTTTCTAAAGAGTCTTGCTGGAAATTCTATCGGAATAGAGAGACTGCGATCCAATGCGAGGGATGCTCATCTTGAAACTAACCAAATCCCCTCCATTTATCAGTAACCTACAGTATCATATGTTTACTGAGATCGGAGAGTTTGATCAGTATAGGAAGTCCCACTGGTGGTTTTATCAAGTCCGTTACTATGTCTCCCATCGGGACGACCAGGTAAATTGATAAACACAACTGAAAGTAGTTCAACTCTCTGATATGGTAATTCGGCCGTGTCTAATATGAAGCCTATGGCGCAATAGTTGACATATTTTCCTCATAAAAGCGCGACCATAGGAATAATACTCACTACTGAAGAATTTCAGTAAGATCGGAACCCGGGTGTGCCGCTTACTGACAGTTTGTCTGAATGAGTTAGCTTTGATCATCTACGAATGATCTTCAGACTGAGGGAGTTAATGGGTTTCAATATAAAACTACGTATATTCAAAGGTCTTCATATTGCACAGCTGCGTACTTCCTACCCATTGTTTATCAAACAGGTGAAACTTATTGCCCACGTTTCTTTGCGTTATATCCTCCGTAAATGAGAAATAACGTTATCCCTGATGTATGCCCCATAACAATACTGGTAATACGAGCGTCAGACAAAGCAAGGTGGTAAGTGACAGATTGTGCAACTACACCCGAGATGGCGCGTTAAGCCAAACAACCGGTTACCTAATGGTGACGTCCGGACTTGTCACGCAAATAAAGGTATATGGAACGTACGTACCGTAACTGGCCAGGGCTACTCACGATGTGACTGATCGATTGGTTGACCAAATAGTATCTGAATAAATGGAAGTGAGTGAGCGAGGAATCCTGAATTAGACAGACTGGTCTAGCAACGGCCACCAAATCAGCCAGACAAGTGTGAATCAATCCTGTTGTTTGTTTTAACAACCTTGATAACAACCGAAACACCAAAAATAAACAATCCATAACGCCGCTGGATTGTTCCGTTAGCAAGGTTTTAAACTCATCTTTTTGTATGTATCATTGTAAACCCTCAACTCAGTATGCTGCTTCGTCCACGACATAATATAGTGCGGTTGATAGAAATCGGATTCTTCTACTGGATATAATTAACACGGAAAATCTTGGTCCCGAAAATAACGCGACGGTTCCCGTTAACCGCACCTAAGACAAACCAAAAGACGGGTGCAAGAAGCAACTTTGTTCCGCCCCAACAACGGATGCGACAAGGAGGAAGCTGATTGGTATTTATAGGGGACATAGAGACTCACAAACATCCTTGAACCAGAAGATCGAAGGTCAGAAATCAAAAAAGTAATTAAGGTCACTAAACCACCAATGAACAAAGGCCGACCGTTCACACTTCCGCCTATTCTGATTGGACAGAACCATCTTCTCGGGAGAAGAGGCGGTTTTGGGACGTATGTACACGAATATTTATTGTTCTGGTGGTCTGAGTAAAATCGCGTCACAGAATGGAGATTGAACGGCCATCAAAATATTTAAGTGCCGTGACCAGTTTGTTGTTAGACTTGTGTAAACCAAAATATGTACTTACTATTGATCGCTTATCAATATCTGACAAATTGTCCGGCAGGTTCACTAAGGCTGGTCATTTCAACTTGACCGAAAGGTGCTGATCGCTGGATTATCGATTTGAATTTGTAGGAGACTTAGTGTGTTTGCTCGCGAGACACTCGGACAACCTGAACACTACACATAAATATGATTGGCCTTTCAGATGTGACGCTTCAGTCGCGCCCATAGTGGAGCTGATGACGAAGTAATCAATACAATTGACGTCTAAGAAATTGGGTTAGACTTGTGACCCGGACCGAAACAAAAGTGTGCACTACTCGCGAGCTCCAAAACTGAGGAAAGATCGAATCCAGTTCTTCTGTTGAACATAGCCCCAGGAAACACCTACTTGAGTGTGAAAGTTACGAACGACTCAGAGGGGTGTTCAGTTTGCGTCTGCCAACCCCTCCGGTGACACACTAGCAATCACCTGGGTTCGTCTCACATCCACGGAGATGAAAGACAAATTGTTCTTCTGGGCACGAATAAACACTGCTGATTTGCCGCAATCTATAAAATAGGCGCAAATCTATGCTTGTTTGCAGCAGTAAATAGTTATTTTGGTTTGTTTTAGCACACGGTCGCCGTTTTTACCATATTTGCCGTTTTCAACCAGCGTCGATAATTCGGTCGACTCACATAAACACAAGCACTGGTTTCACTTGGTATCCTGGTCTGGTTGATTGAAGCACGAAAGCCCAGCGAAATGCAGTAGTGTGTTCACTTCCTTATGCGGATAATCCTTGCCTCATTTTAGGGAAATAGCTCAAGGAAAACGAGAAAAAAAATTTTTTGTGTACATACTGGCTAGAAGTGACGTAAAATAGCTAGAAAGCCTCAAGTGTTGGCAAAAACGGAGAATAGGGGATTAACAGGATGGACGTGAATAATGACCAGAAAACAAAGACCTCATCTAGTTGCAGGTGGATCCGAACGCGAAAGCTCTGTTCAAATGGGTGTGGTGTTCACCGCCTGACACAGGTATTCAACTTAAAAGGTATAAACATACTAATAGATGTAAGTAATCATCTCAGTTCAACATTAATTACCATTGTATCATAATTTAAACTCTCGTACAGAGCTTTGCTGATCGACTCGTTGTTACCTTTGGAGATTTCGTCATTCCAGAAGGACGATATTGGTGGTAAGTCTTCGTGTGTATGTCCTTTTGCCCGAACTAGTAATGGTGTGATTCAGACAAATTAGCCTACTCCTTCAAGTTGAACAGATAGTACCCCATGAATGGGCCGAATCACCGTCAACTTGTATTGTGGTAGTGTCTATCCCACTCTTGAGTCATGCATCCTTGTTTCTCTCTATGCGTACTCTTCTATCCATCATGTTTGACAGAATCGTACCGTGCCAAATGAAATGATATTATGTGAATGAGAGGTATTCAGCAAGTCTTCTGACCGATCAATATCAAGAAGGAACAGCGTTGGCAAACTTCTTCGTTCACTTCGAATGGATGGCTATTCGATTACTACCTCTGTTGCGAGGACGAGCGGCGTTATTTTCAGGTCAGGCCAGAGCCAGTTGACAGATGCTGTCTGGTCCTGTTCTAGTTTATGCCCAACAGCTTAAGTCGTCGTCAATACGGTGTGATAAACAACCCTTGATGAAAATGAGAAAAAAACTCTTTACTAGTTGAGAGGAAACGTTCGACAACTGGCCCTGTCACCACAACTGTTCATCGCGTGTCAATTTATTGGGCGTTTTGTCTCAGACCTACCATACTTCCATGTTAAGGGTAGCATTCCCGATGATACTGTAAATTGCCTTTATAGTTGATGGACATTACAATCCAAACACGGTCGATCTAGTGCGTCTAAAAATACCACAGATTTCCACATACAGATACGTTCTCGTTTATATGTTTCATAGGTTCCTAGTGCTGTGGATTAGACTACGATGGAAACTTACGTGCAGTGTACAATCGTACACCAACATGAAAAGGAACACCCACGTACAGGTGTTAGTTTTTCTCGGCGCCATACAATTGGTAGTCATTCCGGTTCCATCCACGTGCAAAAAAATCAATGTTTGTTTCCTATCTCCAGCGCACCAGCGGAACAACCAACCGTTTAATTATTCAGCCTAAAACTATTTACGGACGTTATCAGTAGTGTACCTAGTCATTTTTCCATGCTGCAATAACTAAATCTAGAAATGTGGTTATGAGTCGCCTACCCTTACAAACATTCGGCCTGGTCGTCTATGCCGAAACATGTTTGAGCATGTTAATTTCCACCTACACTTGTCTAAGGAAGTATTTGTAAATTATATCATCAAAGCAGAACACGATAATGAGATTCAACTAGTCACTCACAAAATTGTTGTAGTAAATGTTACGTCTAGTTGTGAGGTAAGTAGTTAATCGGTGCCATTCAAGATTGCATTATGACTCGTAAAATCGCCTGAATATTTACCAAAAATTGTCATTAGTTTAAATTTTTTTCAATGTAATCGTAGTGGTAGGCGAGTTTCAAATACAAGTGTTGTTCTCCTTCTGTTTTTTGCTTCAAAAAAACTGGCATAACGATTGTTGTCACTGCGGTTTGGTGGCTGGTTTAACGAAATATATACTAGTTTTCTGGAGTATTAGTATTCACTAGCTCTTCCAAAAAAATTGCCCAGAAAAGCAAGAACTGTATTGCACCATCTCAGCAAATTAAAAAGAAGACATGTCGCGATATGCTGACATCAGTGACAAATGTAAGAACGTACAGGCTTTATATATTAGGAAAATAAGGGGTAACAGTGAGTAGACAAGCTAACAAGCACATCAAGTGTTGTGCAATCAGAATTATGGCAACCTGATAGGTTACCCAAGCCACTGTTGTGTACACAATGTTGGTTGACAAGTTCAGATATAGATTGCTTCGGAAGAAGCTGGTAACGTTTACTTTGCTTGTACAACAGTGTAATAAATGAGTTCATATGTACAATTTGATGTCCTGTTATCATTAAGTGACTGGCAATCGGTAACGAACGATTTCGATCATTCGCTTCAGTAGATGGAGACTTGTGCATCAATGACCGTTTAAATCACTTTGAGATGTGTTCGGCCATCCACTGTGATAGTTGTCAGTCTGTTCTGCCTATACATACGTCACAACAACTGTAAGTGAACTGGTATCCAACGTGGGAAACAGAATAGTTCGATGAATAGCGCTCGTGATTGTGGAGAAGTGGTCCTCCAGTGATTCGAATTAAGCACAAATGTGCAATCACATACGTTCAACCAAAGCAGACTTTGTTTCGTGCATGATATCAATAGGTAGATGCTTCCAATGTTATTACAATTCGGGAATGTATCATTCTGTTGGAAAGTAGCAGACATGTGTTCCATATGTTTCATTTCTATTTCACTAGGCACTTCATCTCGACATTTGGGCTCCAGTCTGGTACTTCAGAGGTAGCTTCCAGATCCTTTCAAATGAGTTAAGATCCGGACTGTTAGCTGACGACTTCGAAATTTCACTTCGATGTGAAGTAGTCATACATTTAGGGCGTGTGTGTGTGTGTGTGGAGGGAAATGCACTGTTATGCTATCCAGCTGGGACACGTCATCTCCACGCACTTTTACCCCAATGAATGGTAGGAGACCCATTTTTACATTCACCCAAGATTGATGGTTCACTCAAACCGTGTGCTGAAAGCGCACTCAGATCAGCAAACAACTTGTGAATCCGCTTTTAAGATTTTAAAGCAGCATGTAAACAACACCAAGAGGTTCAGCAGAAGTTCAATAGGTCATGCAAACTGCTGCAAAATCTCCTAAGCGTCAGTAAACTAACCATTCAGACGGCGAACCACCATTGTTGATGAGCAGTGGTTTGGAATTCCAAAAGCCACTGCGTAGCAGACTTATCGACTGGAGTTTGGATGGGCGTACAGACTGATGATGGGACCTTTGACTACGGCAAATAAAAGCCCTGCACAAATCTTTGGTATGAATACAAAATCTAATTTTGTCATCAAATAGCAATCGGTCCAGCATCGGCTGTCTAATTTCGGGTGGTAGACCAGAATTTTATAGGCTACACGGAACGTCTGGAGGCAGTCAACCCGGTGATAAATGTCGGCTATATAAGTGACAACTGCACTGTTAACAGACTTATTCTAACCTGCCCCGAGTCACGCTAAATGATATTTTCGACTCCTTTGGACAAACGCTTCGTCGTGTGACCTACATATTCTGTCGTACAACAATTATGGATTGGTTGAAGACAAGGAGTTTTTCTTTCATACCCAGTGCTAGCAGGCTGAATGTGGTGTAGCGTTATGGCCGGGAATGGGCGTTTAAGTATATGGTAAGGATGATGGTTTGATTTATAAATGGAAGGTGGATGAAGATGACTTTCTTCTTCATCGTGGTAGGCCATATAAGCATATCCATTCCACTCCTGTTAACGACTGTATCGGCCAACAGCCTGATCGTTGACAATTAATCCACCATTCTTTTCAGAAACTTGGGTGTCTGCGGTCTTCTATCTATTCTTTTCTCTGACTTCGTTTCTGTCCCCAGACACAGGCAGCCAAGTCGTTTTGTTGTGGCTGCAGAAGACGTTTGGCCTGCGAAATTTTTTAATGCATGAGCTCTCGTACAGGTTGTGTTGAAACATAGAACCACGAACACGTAGACATTTTCACGGGTGATGTGTATTCCCGCACACTGGATAGCAGTTTGTTGCCATTCACTGTAGTGGCACGTCCTCCAAATTGCGTACACACTATTCCAATAGTCACTTCTAGTTCACCATCCTTCTGTTGCTGAGACTTACCTTTTAATTTCCGAATGTACGCACTATACTACTCACGAACCAGGTTGCCTGTTATACAACAGTTTGCGTTAACAAAAAGAGGTGTTTTTTCGCCATACGCACCGTTCAATGTGATACTAATAACCTTTTCAAAAGTGTTCATCAAAACAACTTTGAAGAGGAATTCGACAGAAATAAACCATTTAGATGTTCACGTGATTTGATTTCTGAATAAGTGCGTTTTGTCCGCTTCCGGACAAAGGTTCCGAGAACTCGTTAGTGTAAACAACTTTATGCAAAACTAATTGGTCCGGCTGTTATCTACTTTCGGTGTGGTTTTAGCGTTTCGCAATATAACTTAAAAACTGGTGATATTGTATATGAGACCGTAGTAAAATACCATAATACTCGTGAATTACCCCCCCTCCCACACAATGCTTAGGTTCAGTCGATCCAGCTGGATGTCTAAGAACAGTAAACTGTTCTGTTGTTTTCAATCCATAGTTATGAAAGGCTTAGGATGAGCGAATTTGGAGGACTAGACCGCTTTTTTCATCCGTTCCCTACTTTGGTCCAATCAAGGATGTATGTTGTACATACCATTTGGTTGGCCTCGGTCCATACACGATTAGAGGGATGGTTTGTTCAATTTTACTCTTGAAAACATCAGTCGGAATTTACAAAGTCAATAAGGCATCATTTTTTACGGTTGGGACAAAATCTTACAGAGTCTCAGATACTTGGAAGCCTTATTGATCGGCAGTTAGTTCTGGGTACTCAAAAACGATTGACTGTTAATCTCCGCTTGGCGTGGGTTCATCTGCCAATATCATGCAAAATCTGGGTCACAGTATACTTCCAGTTATTTCATGTAGGATTCACGATCTGTCGCTCACACGGTTGCGACTGACGAGTGTGTGCGAAGTGAACTCATGGCGTGTTACGGGGTTTTCTTTTATAAATGGCAAGTGAATATATATTACGGTATTCTTTTTAAAAGTTGTTCGTCTTTAATCTATGTATGTGATTCCAACAGGAATGAATTAGAGGTCGATGTTTAAGGAAAGAACAAGACGTATATTTTCCAAATTAGTTGAAAAAGAGAAAGGCAATTGATTCAAACGTACCTTGGGACCAAAAGTGATGATCAGTGTCTGAATAGAAGGAACAAAAAGAATATAGAAAAAACCACCGGAGCGCAACTCATGAAAAAATCGGATTGCCTTGTGGAACAGCAGTCTCGTTCGTTTCATAGAGAATATTGTACAAATAGTCGAAACGACATTAACCAATCAGATAGTCGAATAAGATGTTCAGAAAAGCATGCAAACCATTGCGTACATGTGTGGAACAGAGCCCAGCTACGATCGACATCCCCCGTAACAAGCAGATAGGTAAGCATGTGTGCAGAATATATATGCAGTAAAATATTGATTATAGTCACGATCCTTAGAAAAATTACATTTTCTAGAGTCGTTACAATTTGCTTGTCCTATACAAGGGAAGCACAGTTCACCGTCCTTTGGGTCCACATGTATTAAGATCACATTGCTCCGAGGATCCACTCAAAGGGCAATCCAGTGGTGAATAGTGGTCATGTGTGCTCGTGCTCACTGTAATCTCGACTGTGACTGGGTAAGCCTGTATATCGTGATAGACGAACTGAACCACACACCCACGTAAAACATCGTTATAGCCTGTTTGTTTAACGGATGAACTTGATGAAACAGAACAAAGTAAAGTGTATACCGATATCCTCACAATTTGTTTTTTTTGTTCCTTGTGACATTCGTTCAAGGTACAAACTGTCAGAGTGAAAAGTTTTCTGGTGATAGTAACGTAAAGATAGAACAAAGGTTGGAATTGGGATGTACAAAGTCATATCAACATACGTGGAAACTCACCTTGTTAAACTGACAGAGGACAGTTATAATCGGTCGGTATAACGTTGTAAATTCACAAATAGTGTTAGCAATGTGATTGTGACCGGAACTATTAAAAAGTGCAAAATGTGGGCATGATACACCTAACTACCATAAGGAACTTAAATGTAGGTTATCCAGATAAATTCGAGTTATCCAACCACACACCCTCTCAGGCTCTTTCAGCCTACTTTGCTTTACAATTAGACTATCACATAAATACTGATTGATGTACACCGGTTTCACAATTGTTTGACTACTCATCATTCTTTCACCGATAATTGTTTTCTTTTAAACTCCGCGCATACGTTTTGGAAATAACAATGTTGATATTTCGTATAATTCGGAACTTCACAAACAGAACGACAATGTTTGCATTTTTCCTAAATGACTTTATGGAAAATTTGGAAACCAGCCGTGACGAAGACACAAGTTTAGCTTTATAAACTATAGCTTGGAAGCAGCAAGTAAGAAGTGTTCATTATATTCCTGTCGACAAGTTGTGCAAGTTTTGCTGAGGAACTCGAAGATATTTAAGTTCAGATTAAACTGACAATGTTTCAGAGTAAATCTCAACCCTAAAACCTTATGTCTGCAATCGTGTTGATCAGCTTTGTTAAAGAAGTTACCATCATGACGGGTTCATTGGGGGAATGTACTAATGGTGTCAACCACGTCCTTGTTACATGCTACACTGACAAAGAAGAAAATAGTTACTGAACGGTTTCTTCCACAGCGAAAAGGTGCGATATCACTACGGCTCACATCAACAGGGATGGTATGGACAGTGGTATGAGCATCCCGCTCAGTTGGATTGTTTGTAGAAGCACCTTTAAAATACGGGAATTTTTTTGGCCTATCTCATATGAGACAGAAAGTTACAAGCACTTGAAGGGTATATCGTTGAGAGAATAGAATTTCCTGACTGAGGACATGAAGTCAGAAAAGGGGTTTAATGGCTGGCATACGTAATCGGATAATGGAAACGTATACAAGGGATAGACAATGAGGATTAAAATTTAGGCGGCTAGGAACATTGCAGTTGTTGAGGGCTCTCTACCTATTGTCACACTTGGACAGTAGCTATGCCTTCGGACAACTTAGTCCGTATGTGTACAATGAAGCTTTCGGAAACTAGAAGATGGAAGGTTCTGTTTTGAGCATTGAAACTGTTGAAATGTACTTGGTTGATATAACTAAGGCGCTGTGCACGTGCTTGTTCTACAGTAATCGGGCGCTGCCTTGTGGACGCTAGATACGATACTGCAGTGGTTTAATCAAGATTAAAAATCTGTCACACAACAGCCGGTGGTTACAACCAAGCTTATCAAAAAGTATCCTGGTGGCTACTCAAAGTTCGAGTGCGTTATTAAAGCGCAGGTGAAGATTAAGTCCAAAACGCTATTGGAAACTACGCAAATCGGGTGGAACCAACACGAGGTTTTCAGTTGTATGTTTAGTAAAGATTATGAAGAGAATTTAAGCATTGTGAGGCGGATGTTGGACTTATTTGTTGCTGGTAGTAAGGCAGCAGTGTGATCTGCTGATAGGTTCTACGTCCGTATTGTCGAACACCATACACGTACCTGAGTTGCACTGTGAACAAACGATAAGGTACAATAAATGAGGCAGACATCCCCTACGCTAGGTTTGGAGAGGCAGGAGGCGAGGATGGATGATAGATTTAGCTAACAACAATGTACACTTGCGGCAAGTTTCCAGCGGTTCAACGTTCAAATATGCCAACACCCACATCCGAATTTGTCGGCACTAATGTTGCTTTCAGTTTTTCCCTTGCATCGTCTGCTATCGATTGAAGATTCACGTGTCTACTTTTTCTACGTTAACTGCTCACAATTACCTCTTTTGTGATACACTCGGTAGCTTAGGTGTCCCTTCCATTCACTTTTAATCTGTCCATCCTTGTTTGCTACATTCACCCGTTTCCTTATTTGCGCTGCAAGGCGAGCAGAGCTACTGAAATATCGAGTACAACAGTGACGATCAACGTCCAGATGGGTTAGTGAGGCTCTGGTTTCTTACTCACAAATGTAAAGGTTCTTCTATCAACAAGATGGAGTCTTTCAAGTAACACCTTGAGCAAGGTGACCATGGTGATTCTGTGCCGAGCTTCCTGTGGGTCGCTCGTATTAAAGGTTACGTGCAAGTTCACGTGGAACGGGAATGTTAGGATTTAAGGTCGAATCATATGAAGGGAACAGTAGGTGAGGTTAGATGAATTAGAAGTGAACATTATACACCAATCAGGAAAGTGCGCAGAGAAACAGATAATAGGCAAGAAACGTAATAGATTCATTGGGAGATGACCATGGTAGACTTCACACAACTAGACAGTGCTAATCCAGGCAGCAGAGGCATATGCCACCCAGAACCTCCTGCACTTTCGATAATCTTCCTCACCCTACTGGTGGGCACAAAAGTTGGTTTGAGCGTCATGGGACCAACTTGTTTGTTAGTGGGACTAACTGCGCATTGACATTCCACACATTTACAAATCCGGCTCAAAGTTTAGAAGGCTGTGTCATGCATACATCTAACACTGGCGATAATGTAACCGCTGTTGTCACCGATGCGTGCCACAAACTCACCCGTCCATCGTATTAAAAAAGCCCCATTTTGTGCACCCATCACGGTGAGACTGGACCTTGACGTGCTGTGACGGCTTGCGCATCTCGATGACCTCTTGGGCTAAACTGGACAGAGTTACTCATACCAGGTAGGCCAACAGGTAGAAGTCTGACAAACCACAGTCTCCTGGTCCTCCAGGTTAGGGGTTGGCATCTCTTCCTGAAAAACGTACCATTTCTGGTACACCGCCACCCACCCGCTGCCTTGCGGTACAGGCTTTTGAGCCAAAGGCTTTGGTTGTGAACTCTAATCGTTCTCCTGTCTAGGTTTGAGAGTCCTGGCAGTATCTCAGCCCACACACAACCATGAATCCTCACAACATTTCGTGCATGCCTACAGGCAGTCATATAAGCGTGGACTTAGCGTTTGTTCACTAAGGTTCTCGTTCACACCTTATGTGAACACGCCACTACACAATGCAACTAAATGTATCATAAACTGATGACAGTCTGTGTTCAACATGCGTATGTCCACAACAATCTGGTCTGAAATTCCCCACAGGCCGGTCGCACACCCAATAAACAGACACATTACGCAAGTTTCGCATATCATAGAGGATTTACAGAAAAGAGAACATATAGCTCGTTGTTTCACTAATGTATTTTGAGCAGGACGTTCTTCGTGACAATCAGACCGATATCAACAGGCGATGAAACACCGTATGATGTCCGATATGACCGTCGCTAGTGGTTATCATACGTGAATAACTTGACAATACGCCGTGTACAAGACATACATACACAATACTTACTTACTTGTCAACTCAGCGACATCAACAACTCGATAACACCTCACCTCGTGCAATGATTTCCATAAAACGTACACAGTAATTTCCATAGACAACTACATCCTTCACACCGTCCATAATACTACATACCCATACATTTACCAAGCACTAAACGAAAGATCTCAACAAGTCGACGAAAGTCATTACCAGATACTTTCATACATTGACATTTTGTCCGAACGTACCCCAACGAGCAATTACCGACAGTATTAGTCGCTTAAGACGTGCAGTGATTTCCGAGTTACGCGAAACATACTGAGTACTACTCACGTCACACCGGTATCAAACCGTTTACGTGTTGTTCAAACAAACCATTCGCGATAGCATGTGAACCCCTACAGTTACCACGTCTCGCATATTGCTGCCATGATACTGTTGTAAATAAGCACCGCTCACATTCTCGAACAATCAGAGTCGTAACCAGTGCCGAGAACCATCAGGCTCTGGACCACGCTACCGATTGGCTGAGAACCTGATTAAATGAGAGTATGGACAGAACTAATTGGTTACACCCATGTAGATTGTCCGCTTTTGTGCTGACTCACTTGTGTGGTTGTGGCGCGAACACAGCTGCTTCTTACTGACTAACTGTTGCAATAGACTCAAGAATGATAAGGTAGAGTATATGAACCCGTCCAGTGGGTCTGCGAATTGATATGTGTACACAAATGCACACACCGTGTTGGACTGCAGACAGAACATGAGTGCCACACGCGCTGGTGTATGCTCGTAAATAACAATGTGCGTATGCGTGGGGTGAACTGTGACATCAAATTTGGCCGAGTATGTGCATTATCATGAAAACAAGGTACAATTATCTTGTTGACCGGAACTTCACTTTGAACCTCTATTCGGAACGAATTTCAAACGGTCATCCACTAACGGGACCGATCAAAGGTGAGGTGTTCTGAGGAATCCAGAATATGTACAGATAGCACAAGGAAACAATGGGGAACACTTTACTGCAATGAAAAAAGGTAGTAGTAGCTACTTTTGCAGCGAACCCTTGGTTTGACATTGCGGTGTTGGTAAGGTATTTTATATACGGTTTCTAGGGAGCTCATACAGCTGTCGGCGGCAAATAAGAAGCCTTTCTGTTCAACGTGTTGTCACCGATAGAGTGATAACCTAGTTTGTGAAAGTAACTCAATTTTGTGCGCGGTTTTTCGGGGATCACCAGGACAAAAATTCACTGATGTATCTGGTTAAAAGGGTATCTCCGAGCTGCATCATCTCTGCTCCACAGTGTTTCACCTTCTTCTTTCTTCCTTAAGGTATTTGCGATCTGTGCCTCGGTGACACCGAAATGATGGGCAGACAGACGCGATGTTTTGGTCTGCTACGCTTTTTCCGTGAATTACTACAGGGTTAATGAATATCCTAGGCGATTTGATCCCAGGGTCACAAAGCCGTACTGACTGACAAGTAGAGGATACAATCACAACTGTGCATAGTTGATCTTGCGTGGATACTGCGTCAAGACTATGGATGATTTGAACGGTGCTGGATCAACAGATCACGGCACTACACAGCTATATGCTACAAGTATGACAATAGAATGGAAGTCGAGCGATGTTAGGAATCGACCGGTGATCTGTAGCTTGAAACGTAACAAGCAGCATTTGTCCATGTAAATCTTACGAGATGATAACATTAACACGAGCGGCTGTCCAGCCGCCTCATGTAGACCCTGGGACTTCAGGAGATGAAATGTGTCAATCTTGTCATGTTTGTGCCCATGTTAATAACCGTGTACCTTAACGCGGTTTGACGTTTCATGACCATTTGTCCTACATTTTGAACGGTAATGTGACCTAAATAAACGACCGTGTTTATTCATTGTACGCTGGACATAGTTGGCGGGTTCAGCTCATCCAACACCATTGGTGTCAGTATCGCCCTCCCTCTCACACGTACATTATCCCGCTCACGGTTTGGCAAAGTTATTGGTATCGAACACCGCCAAACGAGAAACCATCAGGTTCTCTTACACACGTTCACGCTTTGAAAGGTCAAACTAAACGAGAATGGACACAACACATGGTGTCCCGAGTCCGTCACACAATCTGAAGGGTACATGGTGCTACGTAGAGGACTTTCAACTCCAAGACTTGTACAGTTCCATTCAACAAACAAATTACAAGTTAGAGACTAGTCTAACATCAACCAATCTGTCCGCCATACCCAACAAGCTTCCACGCTCTTCAACGTTGACTGACAACAGTCAAAATTGTTGCTACTGCGCTATCCAGATTTTGACAAGTTCAAACACTTGTGTGGTATATTGCTATTTACATGTTACATAAGTGTTTTTATTGGGGTCATTACCTTCTGACCACAAGTAACTTTTACGCCAATAGCATACACATTTATTCACAAATGGTGTATTACTTTCGACGACGATGATGATCGCTGCTAATTCGAATCGGTCGGTTCAAACCAGGATGGAACCAGTCATCACAATATAGTGCAAACATGAGAGTTAACATCAGCAGAGGTTTACTTCATCTCTCTATTCTTTTCCATCTAAACAAATGAACTGCACTCGGTCAGTCATTTGCGGTTAGAGGGCAAACATGCAATCTGTAATGGATACCTGATAGTGTCTGATTTACCATTCTGCCGAGTGCTCATATGTCATGTCACGTTTTAGGCTGATGAAACCAGATTAGACCGAAACAGGTGACCACTACTTCTCCGGTTGCAAATACAGGCGATTGCTTCCGATTGCTTCAGAACAAGAGTATCCAAAAGGTCAATAATCATCCGCTGTGAACCAACAGGTAATCAAACATTTGTGCGTCTACGTGAAACCAGTACAGCAAAAATCCGCAAAAAAGATGCGTATATTATTAGCAAAAATATAAAGGCACGTCGAAATCACAGAAATTGATGGATTATGTGAGCGGACATGGTAATAGGAGACTAGCTGTATACAAGCTAACGGCTAATCATATAAAAAGTTCAAGATGACATTATCAAGAACAGAATGATAACAATTCATTGCGAAAGAAAATTCCCCGTTCCTGATCATAAAGTTCTGTGTTGGGGTGGAAGAAAAATTGGGAATCAAAGAAGGCAGCTGATAAAATGACGTCGTGGCGGTACGCACAACGAATAACTTGCATGGTTTTCACTGAACACTTTCATGCATTTGTCGTCACTTTGTCTGTGGTCGCAGAGACCTCCAAGCGTGTGGTGGCTATCTCCCGCCGTCTTGCTCCGGACCTATTCAACACGTCCCCATGATTTTGATCCCAAACATACAGAGCAAAAGTGAGCGCCAACGCGAGGCTGAGGCAAAAGGTAAAGAAGACTTCCAGGAACAGATAACCCTAAAAAAAGAGGAGAGAGATGTTATACTAAGTTTGAATGTCTGTTATAGCAGGCAACCAATGGGGGCATGTTATCATTCACTATGCTATACACAGCATACTCAGTCTAAACCAGTTTCCTAGAGATCGACAATATTGGATGCGATCGCGTGCAATACGGATGGTTCACTTGAGTAATCCGAATTGAAGCAACCTTGAAAGCAGTCGTCCATGGCGCTTTCTTCAGAAACGGCATCCAATGCTGGCTTGAGAACAGTGAAGAACTCCCGTTTGCTAAAATATAATTCCTTTTCGTTTGTGTAACTCAACACAAGACAAGTTAGTTAATATCAATTCATTGCACTCACGATGTCTGCATTTAGGAACTTAGTTCACGATGTACTATGGGTTAGAAAAGAAAACTCCACGTCTGTCAATCGCCGAGGGTGAAGGTGTGTTGGACACTGATCAGGAAAAACTTTGACCATACGATTTGCCGGTCAACTGAGCGGGCAAATCCATCGGGATCACTTGTCAGCTACGGTTTCTATAGATTACAGGTAGGTAGAACCTCGTAATTTTTTTAGTAACCTGTAGACATCTCCCACCAGCTATGCTAACGCGGTACGAAACTGCTATTGGCATACCCGACCTTTACCACGGTAGACAATTTCAATCTTGAAAGCCAGTGTTTCCTTCCGGCGTTTACAACTAAGATAAGCCACACTTATCACAAGTAAGAAGATCCCGTGCAGAACATTTTTGTAAAATTTACGTGGCAGTGATTTCTTTTCAGTGAAGATTAGATTCGTCAGGTGCGCAGGAGATTTCTTCAACTATTCCTTTGAAAGCAGCCTCGCGGTCTCTTCCGGAAACTTGACCAACTCAATGAGACCTTCTTTTGAGTCACCTTGAGGAAACCGCTGGCATATTTGATTGTTTGTAACCCAAGTAACTCTCCAGTTATTGTCCCGTCCGGACGATCAGCTCTTCCGGCAGAAAAAAACAATACCTTATCAGCGACAGAAACAGTATGCCCAAACACGGCAAGCGCTCTACTGACTGAGATACGAAGCCAAGTCAGGAGCTCAGAGATGTCACATTTGGTCTCCGTTACCCGTCCAATCTATCAAATGACCAAGCGAATTGAACACCCAATCACTTCACGCTGGAATCCATCCACGTCATTACTGGACCGAGGAAGAAGCCCACATTTTTCGCAATCGGGTTTCATCTAAATTACGAAATCCGCCACGCTACTTATAAACAGCACTTTATCGGTCTGAATAAGTCTTGAATGTTTCACTGTTTTTATTTAGAATTACACTCATTTCCGTAGTTACCGTTCCTTCTTTTCATCATGATTTGTTCCATTATGGTTATATGAATCTCAACTTCACAAGCAATTTCACATTTCCGCGTTCGTTTTGAGGATTACCAAAGCAATATCTTGTGACGTTTAATGAGGTAGGCGTCAGTAGTCGTGCGTTACACGGAAACGGGTAGTGAAATGCTTTAAAAAAAGAGTCAAGATGCAGACAACGGAGTCGCGTGGTGATACGAAGAAATCGTTAACAGAAAAACACCACTTTAGTATAAAAGTTGAGCGTCAGATTACATGTGAAGTACTCTCACAAGAGCCTTACTCGTTTCACGAGTCCAAATTGAGCACGATCATTGTAGTAATGTTAATAGGAAGTCTGTTTGGCATCTAAAACCGTCATCAGCCTTCATGGAAGTATGGAATACCAAAAACGTACATATCATGCCATGTAGTGACCAAGTTAGTATCTAGGTCACCATTATTTTAACACTACTTGGATTATTACTTCATAGGGAAGCTGCGTTTCCAACTTTTACATCTCCAGACGATGGGTGTCACGTGACATACGAGTTCACATATGTGACCGATGTTGTCAGACTACGTAAATTTGGACAAAAGACTTTGCGGCAAAGAGATTCGAACCCATAATTTTTTTTTGATTGGTGTTCCGAGTTTGTTATCGTTGGACTACCACAATGTGTACCATATCCATCCTATGCTATGCCGTTTGTTCACTTAGTTGCTGTTTTCGCACAAGTTTTAGACATCCTTATAGCAGCCAGTTTAATTCTGATCGTCAGGTGACAACAAAAACTTTGACATGAAGGTTAATTTCAAGTCTTTGTTTCACGTTCTATCATACTGATAACATACGCCTCGAAGGACGATTAAAATGCGGGAATGGGTCGACTTGCGAGAACATTGTTCTGTCTCCAAGAGAATGTTAATGCGACAAATGGGCCAACTTGACCTAATGGTTTTAAACAAATTCTGTCTGGATAACAATGCACCCATTATATGTTGTTATTGCCTTGTAGCAGAGACGTATGATTGCCGACTTAATGATGATAGGTTAGACGCGCAATTACGTATTGAACTTAACGAAAGAGTAATGCAGTGCATAAGGGACAACTCTATGTATATATGCGGAAAACACCCAAGCAGTGGGATGAAACCGCTGGGTTAGCACGCAAAAAGAGAGCAATCTGGTAAGAAGATAATTGTAACCGTATCACAATCAGCATCGTAAACCATTAAAGCAGTAAACTCTGTGTGGGAAAAGGAGAGAGAGAGAGGAGCCCCGAGTACTATAAGCAGTCATATCTATATTCACAACATTTAACGTCAAGATGTTTACATCTTGCAAACAAACGACCTAATTATGAGTAAGAGATGTCATCAGCAAGACAATTTATTTACGTCTTTCGTTGTTTCGACTGAATAAGTGCACTTACATTACAGGGAGTTCGGTCAAAGAACGATAATGTTTGTAGAATTGAGCTAGACTGGCCGCCATGCCAATTAAAGGATTCAACCACCAACTCCATAGGTCGCGATAGCTCCAGTCCGGAGAAAGAACCCGACCCACAGTGAACGACTTTACTTTTTCTACGTCAAGTCATTAATTCTCCACTTCACACCTTAAGTCAGTCGGTCGCAGAATTAAAAAGAGTGCTCGACGTGATAGAGGACCAGCTAGCACTAATGGAACGTGGTCTAACCCCTTATGGCCGTGTGGACGTACAGACTGAACAAAAGAGGGTTGTTGGGGGTGCCCTCGGCGTCTAATCAAGTGGACATAATCAGTCATTCAAGCAAGCATAAAATGATTCATGTTACAAAACATCAGTCCATTGGTTTGCGGCCGCATTCAAGGACGAGAACGCGTGTGAACCGCTCTGTAGATGGGGGTCGCTTATCCTTCACACATAACGCACAGAGGATTCCGCCGCAATGTCACAAGGTGAATCTCAATTAGTCTGCCCGGGTGATTTGAGTCCAACTACCACGGCGTCACGCCACCCAACCCGTTCTTACTTTCCTATGCCGCTCCTTTATGAGGGCCATGATGTCAAAAGATCATCAACGTCTCTTACGGTATGATCAGAAGCAAGCGTTTTCATTTGGTTGTCCTAAGAAGACGCCGCCCTTTCCTGTCAGTGGTTCTTTTAGATCGATCACTTTTGCGGAGACGTTTGAAGCTGCTGTGCTTTTCAAACTCGACCCACAAATGCACAGCTCCCTTGTCAATAATGAGTACATTTTTAATTTGGCTGTCACTTCCAAACCGTTTGTTAAAATCAAATGCTTAACAGTAGGGTTGGTGGATTCCAGCGTGAACTGTTGAGAAATCCTGCTTGGGCAGCCAAGCCGTTGAATCATTTGTTGGATTCCGTATGACATAGTGGATTGGGAGATAATTGAGCCCAAATGTGAAAACTTCTGGGCTCCTGGTGCGGCTTCGTAGCGTGCTTGAGCATGGTGTTTCTGTCGCTGGTTCGAACCCGGCTGGGGCTCGGGTTTTTCACAATTGGGTTTCACCTAAAGCTGATTGTATTCTGGCACCATCGCTACCATACAAAGTTAACAATGCATCGAAATGTACTGATCTTGCTGAATTTGGATTATGTGGACGCTGCAGAGAGCGACCGCTCGCGCTGTGGAGGATAGCGCTTTATGCTGAGGAGAGTGGCTGATGTCCTTGGTTCACTATGATGGGGAAGCATCAACCGGTGCTGATCAAAAGGGGTCTCCGACTGTGACACCACTAAGTCGTCTGAAGTATAATTTCACCTTGTGTGTAGAACGAGATCGAATATTTTAGAAAATCCGTAAGAGCAGAACTATCCATCTGGAGGTCCTCACAGAGAACAAAAGGGGAAATTTGGCGATTATTCAAAAGCTTGTTTTGGCTTCGAAACTACTCACTGCGCCCAGCAGTGACCAGAATCGGGCAACACTGTTTTATTCACCACGCCATCGGGCTAGGCATGCCTCTCACTGCCAAGGGAATCAGTCACTAGCTCCAGATGAGATTCCCTGAGGAAACCCTGTCTTATTGTCTCACAGGTCAGACTTTTGGACCTGAGACTAGGCCTGAGACCACTGCCATGTACTAAAGATACCAACCAAAAGTCAGCCATAACGAACACTGGCCGAGTTGAACAAATGAGGATTTAGCGTAGTGAAACGAGGGCATTAACCAAGAGATTAGTCACTGTAGGTCGGACCCGTCTACTGAGATGAGACTCTCCGCCGATGTCGTGCAGCTTTCTACAGTGGAAAACTGACCAGAAATTGGGTTTCGATCAAAACTCATATCACTGTAGGAGTAATGAAGTGCATGATTAGTAATTAGTTAGGCATTCATCTTGAATGGAGCATTTTGCGTTTGGTGAGCGATCCATGTTAGTCTCTACTTAAGCTGATCAATTTCCTCAGCAACAATTATCGGCAAAACCAATCACATGGAGGAAGGCGAAAGAACAACATGAACTCGACCATTCGAGGATGAAAAGTACGATATAGACACCACCNCACCACCATTTTTAGGTCTGGTTCCCAACATATCATATCGGTGAAGTTTTTGACAAGTACAAAGAAAACGTTGCAATTACAACAATGTGACCAATAGGTGAATGATGGTCTAAAGTACAATCTCAAACTGTCTACGGAACACAATTACGAGCATTTCATAACCAAACACACTCACGGTAGTCAAAGCTCACACCTGCACCATGATAAACGTTGTGAACGACCAGCACTGTGAACCTAAGAAGTAGACGTGTACATGCAGTATGTACGACACCATGAATACATCGCACAACATTGAACTTTGTACGTTACACACTCTCGCTAAATCGAAGTGCGTTCGATTGCCGTTGCGGACGATCTGCCATCCGTAAGCATGCGTCATTCAACAGTTATGAGAAGAGTGACGTTGGATACGTATGAGTTACAAAGTGAAACTTGTCAGGTTTTGCTCATGGTGGGACGTGCCTATTGAGGTAGAATGCTATCAGTTGGATTCTACTGAGCAATTCGAAAAGGAATAAAAACGGTCGACTGGTCAAAAAGTTACATTTCAAATAGTTATATTCCAGGGTAACAGACATGTGAACTTCATGCCAACAGGTTAACTAAAACCAACCAGCAGGAGTGTTTCAGGTTCTAACCCACAATAGTATGAATGCTCACCGAC
>QNGE01004541.1:5542-26387 GCA_008508345.1 Paragonimus westermani
GGACGTAGTCATTTTCAGTAGTTAGGTCCCTTCCCGTCCCCTTCTTTTTCGTTCTCTCTTTCTATATAGGGTTTGCTGTTTCTTCATGGTTGTGTGGCAGTTAAGCATTAGTGTTAACCACTGATGTATTGCTGTCTATGATGATGATGATGATGCAACTAATAATGTTTGTTGCGAAGGTTTCACTACTGATTTAAAAGCTACATACTATGCTCATTAGCCACAAATTTGGGAATGTGTAAAGCAGGCAGGATGTGTAAAAATAACGAATCATGCGTAAATTACAAAAGCGAGCTAGGACTGCATCAAAGTTAATAGTTGTGTTAGAACGAGGATACGGATAGTCTGGGTAGGCTAGATATAGGTTCAAATATTTTCGGAACTGAACACTGTCAGGTTGTTTGGTTTTTAAGTAGTCACGGACACAAATCGGTCTGACCGGTCCGCCAAAAGTCTGAGTCACACCTGTCAGCCATGTATACTGCATGCTCTGACTCCGTTATTTCAGTAGTCTAAAGCAGTGTTCATGTGACACTCAACCCGTCTGATTGTCTTAACCTTGTTCGGCCTGATTTCTGTACTCGTGGTAATTTCGGTGCTTTCTGCCAAATGTGGAACTAGGGTACCTTGCGTTTTTTTGTAGTTAGACATTTCAGGTGCATGGTTTCCCATACAGCGACCAGTCCTGTAGGAAACGGTGAAATTCTACAGCAAATGGCGTCAAAGTCGCCCGTTTTTTCAATGACTATCAACACAAATTATCTCGGGCTCGCAACTGCACCTCCAATTCGTTCACCTCACTGTCAAGTTATCACACCTTTGGGCTGCAGGACGGCCGGATGTGTTGGGCGCTGAATGAGTGGTTGGACTCGCAGGTGGCTTGCCAACTGTTCCCCAAGAGCGGCTCAAGGTGGCGATGTTGGTAACGCTGCCCAGTTGAAATCGGACCAGAGGATTATTGATTCACAGTGAAATATTCCATTTGCTCCGCATTGTCGACTTCGAACATAGCGGGGGTTAAATTCGAAGCATGCTCCCAAAATAAGTCGCGTTTGAATTTCGTGAGTTGACTGTGGCAGCGGCCCTCCTCCTGCTTCCATTTGTTGTATCTTTGGCATATGTCTTCCGAATAGACGTCGGTACAAAGTGCTAACAGTCGTATTGCTATCAGTGTGGGAGGCTTCAAAGACAAGTGTTTAGTCTGTTTCTATTTTCCGGCAGCATCACGAGCCGATGGTCCACAATGGGATTGCTCGATCATGCCAATGATTGAACACCGTGACACGGCGATTGCTCAAACACTTGAACTGGCTATGTCATTCAACGCAACTCAGTTGGTTCACACTGGCAGTTGGCAGTTCCAAAGTGTCACAGAATCACCGGCCTTGTTCTTGACTAAGTTGAAACATTGGTAGCGGATACTGGACAGTGATGGTTGTTCCCCAAAGACCTACTCAGTGCACTTGATGGTCCCCTCGAAAATGAAATCAGGATGAATTCGACGTACCGTTCCTGTTCTGCTGGTCCAAGTCTACGTAAAAGCAACCTAACCCACTGAACGTCATTCAGATTTTTCAGTTCGATCCGGAAGATATCCTCGCAATTTTGAAAATAAGGTTTGAAGTGTATATTCGAGGCCTGGTCAGTAGAAAATTTGACTATGGAACTCAAGCTGGAGTCCATGAATCTCGAACCCTTGCGCCAGTGTTCCAGTCTCGCCTACGGCTGCCGCACCTATCACTGAAGAAGCACCTGAACTTGTTCGAGCGTAAGCGACATCGTAAGTTCTCCGTTTCTAACCATCGTACTGGCAAACCCGGAAGAACACCCAAACTGTTCGATGCGAGATTTCCAGTCTGAACGCTTGGATCACCAACCCCAGTAATTCCCAACCAAAAACAAAAACCGCGAAAGGGAACTAATTTATCTCGAGAAATTACTCCACAAAGCTGTTGTGTTTACAGGTTACAAACCACTGGAAAAAAAGCGAAGGGTCGAACATCCTCTAGAAGCGCTACACGAAACCAGATTAGTTCGATGTTGTCCAATCAGCATGCCGGAGCAAGCCGCGACGCTTGGTAGCTTCTTATGCGAAACCTCATCTCCGATTGGCAATCTGTGATTATGGTTCGTCCGGCTCAACGATTGAGAGGCGTCGTATTGTTGCAACTTCGTCGTGTTTGACAGTTGTGTCACTTAACTATGTGTGCCAACGCGAAACTCAAAATATTTCCGCGGTATATAAATGGAATTGTTGAGACTTCTTGAGTCTATGACTCTTTTCAAGGAGAAACACCACTTATGGGAGATTCATTCTTGAGTGATTTGGGACCTGATACTCCAGAGGCACGCTGGTGAGCTGAACGGAGTCCATGTATGGAAAGAACCTTGTGTGATGAGAACTGCTTGGATGGCTGTTCCAGGGCGCATCAGACGAAGATGCCAAAGTATGCCGTTCCGTGAACTGTGTTATTCTGGAACTAAAGTTCGAAGAGTGGACAAGTTGGAGAATACTACTCACGAGGATATGGGCCGGCCCTATCTTTGGTTGAAAATTGTGATCGTTATTTAGCCGCGAGTTGCACAACGGCGGTTTGGTCATTACAGCATTTGAATATTCAACCACAGCATGACCAGGCGGATTGTAGGTGTACCAGAAAACGTATCTTGTGCTGAAGGAAGATGTCTAACGGCACCAAGTAGTCAAAGGATAGATCAACCGTCTTGCTTGCCCACACGGCATATAGTAAAAAATTAGCTCCCTTGACAATTAAAAGGAAACAAAACCTCGCGCTGAGGAAAGAAGTCATTTCGTTTTAACAGTCGAATACACATCCATTCGAGGGGCTCTTGTGAACGGAATTTCATTTGGTTAAATCGACTCAACAGTGAAAATGACCGGGGAGCAATATGGGGGTAACAATTCTGCCAGATAGCTGCACGGATCATCCACGTTTCAAAAACATGGGTTTTGTCATCGTCTCACTGAATGTCATTCCATCTGCGACCACCAGATGCAGGCGTAAGTTAGGCTGTGAAATGAAGATACTGAAAAAGGCGTCCTGGCAACGTTACGAAGATGCACGCAATATCTAGTTGTGATTTTCCCCTTAGCTGTTACAACTTGTTAGGTAGCCTTATTCTGGGATGTTGCGTACGCTTCAATAATTTGATCGGAGTTGAGGAAATGTGATTTTTGTGTCCTGGTAAAAAGCGAATTAAACAACAAATTACCGGTGTGGAAGGACCCGATAACGGTGTGGTCGCTTGTTGTTGCCCACTTGGCATAAGTACGCAGAGTTTATCCCGCCTGCCCGCATATTTTTCAGTGTATATCTGTGATGAAAATCCACTCGATTCACTGCTTATCCGAAACCCGACACAGTACATCTAACAGGGAACTAATCCAAACGTCGTGTTAAACATTCCGCATCAGGATTGGCCGAACAGTCTCAGTGTTACGCCCTACTTCGTTCGCCAGTTTCCTTGTTCTGTATTGCACCGATCAACATACAGTGTGACTGCATATGTCAGTGCTATTAGCCAATGGCAGACTGTGATTTCTTCAATAATGTTGTACACCCACCAATTCGGCTTCTCGTCTCATGAGTATGTACTGCTTATTGCAGCCAATACGAGTTCTTATTACTTGCGTAAGAGGTTTAAATTCAAGTACGATTTCTAGAGCTATTCGAAGTAACTAATTTCGAGTATTACAATATCTGCTGACGGGAATATCCCAGCCGCACAAACAATCCGACTGACAAGTAACCCAAGAAAAACCGGCTCGCTGTTAGAGGTTATTGATTTCCCATAGCTTCATCATGCACTTTAGACAAACGATAAATACTTGCGGGTTATGCGTTAAGAATGAAGTAAAATGATGGTGTACGGCACAGCCGAAGTGTAGGCAAAAGTAGCCATTCACCTCACAGCGTACACTCTAGAGTGACTGAGTTCATGCTCCCTAAGATTGATCGTTGTGATGGAGAAGTACTGCGCTGTTTTTTTAGAAACAGCGCGGATGCTCTCCAGTGACTTCCAACGCCACCTATAGTAAATGGCTACCGCACCCCTCCCACTCTGAGTACTGATTTAAGGATCTTCGAGACAGCTCTTCTAACATAGGCTCGCTTTTAGTTGGATACTGGCGGAAAGCTCCTTTGAACAGTGAGCCCATCACGGCGACATGCATCCGTTTGTGGTGGACGGTATTACCCAAACGAATGTGGCTGCGAGTTTGCATGATGATCCAGTCATGCTTACTGTGGAGCCACTGGCTCAGTGGTCGACACGGTTCCTCATGAAAGCGTGACCAGAGTGCACATTTTAGTCATGACAAGAATGCGCATCACCAACGGGTCCTAATGAGAGCGGGCGTCGAGTACAGTACTTTTCTTTCAAAGGGAACTGACTGACAATTCTATGAGAACGCAGCGGCTACAACCATTTGTGGATGTTATTCAAATTACGTAGACACGTTTGTAGTTGAGGCTCTTCTTCAAGACTGGGTTTGCGACAAATGGTGATCTCAGGACACCGCTCCATCCTATCACCGACATTCGGATTACCTATGCAAAGAAATAAATATAAATAAACAAGCCTATCCGAGTCTCGGGTATACGATTTGTCACCTGATTATTAGGTCCACCAGCGTTACTACTGCTCCCAGAGCACGTACTCTACCTTCACTGGAAGTAGATACATCCACATCGCCATACTCGCTTCCTGTTCCCGGGGGCTGGTAATCAAATTGGTTAAATACGCCTTTCGAATGAGGTCTAGCCATTTAGAGCACTCGGCGCATTGCATGATGAAGTGATCCATGCGCCATCCTTAGGATTTGTGCACGGTTGATGGGGACTGGAGATATCCGTACGCCAGCACACCGGACGGACAGCATGCTGATCGGGAACCCAGGCGCCGCCGTTGGGGCACCTGAAACCTTTTGTGGTGGGGCAACATACGCCATGAAGTAGTGCTGACAAAGAGCCTATGTGTCGTTTTATAGGAAACCTGGCTGCCAATGTTGAATCCACTACGCCCTGGTAGTACTACCTCTTGTCCACGACTGCTTATTCGCCAGGAGAACCCCGCTTAATCCGCAGTTGGCGGTCGCGTGAAAGGCCGTTCTCCAATCCTCAGCTTGGGGACGCGCTCAGTGACGTCAGGCTAGCCCACCCGTTTACTCGCGTAACAGACCTTGCAGGAGCATGACAGATAGTGCTGGATCGATCTAGATAACAGGCTGCGCGGGTCAGACCAAACAACCTGCTAACCACTTAGAATTTTAATAACGCCTCTCCCCTCGAAAATAAGTGCCTTAAAATCAGTCCACTTAATTAATTACATCGATTTCACTCTTATGTTTAGGCTTTCATCATCACAGCTTAGACTACCGTCTTCATTTACTTGGTGTGACCTGCTTTTTTCGGTCTAAATTACTGGTTCGCCTTACCAAATCTGAATATCCCCGAAATTTTCCACCAGCTTACATGGTCGGAAGAAGCTTCTGAGTCGGAAGTAAAGTCACCGACAAAACTACCGTTGACTGTTTAAAGACAACTACAGCACCCTTTCCCTCCAATTTAACGTTGTTAGTCAAGAGTCACTGAGTGAAATGTGACCTAGTCGTTTTGAATAATCCTTTTAGAATAAAGAATGACAATATTTTGTGCCATGTGTAAGGGAAAAATGATAATGGGAAATACAAAACGAGAGGAAAAACGAGGGCAAGCGGGATTGTGGAACTTGTCATGCTTAATAAGCGTAGTCTACTGGAACCAGTTCCGAAAAGTGACGAATGGCCCACTTTCATCTTGCGCTATCAAGTTAATGCCTTTCAGCACTGTTTTCCCTGAGTCCAAAGTCATTTGAGCAAATACTATTGGATTAGACAATTGGTCGCTTGACACATGCGTAGCATTTGATTCAATCAATTGGTGCCAATAAACAACATAATCTAACATGGTTGCTGAGTTATGGTTAAATATGGGAGGGTTCGCAAAATGTTACAACTGCACACAGTAATCACACATTTCAGAACAAAGAAGTTTCAATAAAATAGATAAAAACAACTGAGAAACATGAATTTTCCCCAGTGAAACATTCAGTATTGTCGATATGATAAGAACCAGCTCAGATATCCGTTTGAAATCCGTGATCCCAAACCGAGTGTTGCTTTCGTCCATGTAAAATAGGTCTTGCTGTTATCCGGTGGAGTTTCCTAGGCCACGGAATTCGAGTAGACTACATATTTGATTTGAACTCCCATCGCTGTTTTGCTTCAAATCTGTGAAAATAGTCAAGAATTGTACATGTATTTCTATAAATATGAGGAAGTGATTAACGGGAATCCAGCTACAGGTCTATTGTTAAAACAGAGATCCTGGATTTACGGAAACGATATTTAAAATCGGTTGCTGCCCACTATCAGCGGCGTCCCTGATGGCCCGAATGCTTTGATTACCTGGAGAGGTGACATGAAAGATCGGATTCTTTGTCTCCATAGAGCACGTCAGTAATGCAACGCTGACACATCAAAACCGCTTACAGTAAATGCCTGAAAGCTTATACATTGACATTTTGAATGCGGTCATACAGCCACAACAATAACCATCGTCAAGAGGAGCAGGCTATCGTTCCTACAAAAATAACCTCAGGAAACCACGCCCAGCAACAACAAACAAACCCGCGGGGTGTGCTAACATATCAGGGCAAAATATGACGTCTAGAGCCCAGACTAATATCTTTTGCGAACGAAGGAGGATTTAGATTGCTTTTTCTGTCTGATTTTGGTATTTTCTGCTTCAGCTGTGACCATTTACGCTGTGTATACCGCGACCGGTGCTCAAAATGCCACTACTACAACTAGTAGCATGATAGTGATGTAACAATGTCATCCTTTCCATTCTTTTTGTTTCCTAGTGTGATGGATGACCAAATTGGGGGCGCTGTTGTTCCAACACTCAGTGGAATATTCCGATGCGGGTGAATTGTGGACAACACGGGTGACCGGACGGGCGAGAAGCGGCAGCCACACACACAAAACCAGGTAGAAGTTCACACGATATATGAGTGGAAACCGCCGCTGCGTTGTGAACTGGAATTCCGGTTCATAAACGCGAGTGCGCGTAGGAACATGCGGATCGGACGATAAAGATCGTGCTTTATTGAAAGACTTTCTGCTACACTAGTTAGGGTTTATTCTTCTATAGATGGCTGTAATGCAACTGAACATCAGTGTGAATCACTGATGTATCGTTATGTACGATGATGTCGACGATAGGCTTTTCCGTGGTTGAGCGGTTGGTTTCATGCAAAACAGTGAACTATATGTGCAAGGCTATTAAACTAATCTACCCCGGACACGAATAACCGGGATAACTGGTGTTGTCATCATCTTGAGTAATTCCTATTACTTTTTAGTCATTTAACGCACATATAATCAATCAACTCACATTAGTAATTTGTAATCGGATAATTCCGACATAACCAGGAAGTCAACTAGACACAACTGTGAGGAGTTTGATCACGATCAGAAGTCACGTTGAAAGCAATATAAGCGGATGAAGTAATCAGAACATGCTTACAATAAGCGAACAACTTCGTTAAACATGACTGTAAGGTCATCAAAAATGTCCTCCTTCCTTAATGCAACATAAACAGCCATTACCGCCGTTTTTCATTTTTTTTTCTTTTATCAAACGGTTGTTGAGGGCGCTGTTACGCTTTACTACACTTATCGTGTAATAGTGGATTATTTCTGTGCACTTCGGCACCAAAATTTGGCGTGGATTTGAGGGCAGTCTATCGCGTGAGACACAGATAGTGCTCAGAACATAAACATCCACAGTCTTGGTTATAGTGGGCTGAATAAACGACTGTTTCGGGAGCCGGTGGTAGTGGGTATGCATGGCTTCGTTTGAGAAATTATCGTGGCAAGCTGTCCGTGTGTCGAAACGGTAAATCAAGAAAAAGAGTTGTCAAGGTTCTGAGGATTTTACTGAATACAACAATGTGACAGGTGTCGCCTGATCATAATAATGCAGACGCTGAAGATGGAAAGAGCGAATGATTTAAAAATCCAGAATCGAATGAAACGACCTAATTGTTAGTTGGTTAGAGCCGACCACAGAAGTAAACAGAACGGTCATCGTTGGAAACAAAATGCGCTGGCTGTGACGACGTGCGCCACCTTATTGTTGTGTTCGCGCAGACCACTCAACAAAACTACCTTATATTGGTATCACCGTTACCTTGCCAAGTCAGTGATATGAGGCTACTTAATCTCAATATTATGATGAAATAATATCTTAAGCTTTACTGTGGTTGGTTAAAGCCTCCAAATTTCGACAACTCCCTTGTATAGGTCCAGTGGCTCGAAACGTGCCGACAGGCAATGAGATCAGGTTTCTGCTCGATGGGATGTGTACTGAACGGTGAAACGATGGCTCTTTTAGCTTAGTGTAATCACGAAGAAGTGTGGCTGCCTTTATGGCATCGTGTGTGTCTAATGTGATGGAATTCTTTCAAATCCACACCGAACGGTCATGTTGAGTGTCGTAAAGGTATACCTCCATACAGAAGCACACCTTTCGTAGACAACATTTTGATGGCAATGGCTGTTCGGAAGAGAAACATTTTTTACCGAGTCGTGTGGACAGTTAGTCAATCAACTCACGTCCAGTGGGGCCGTTTCGGAGTTTTGACTGCGGTGACGACAGCATCGGTGACGATTCTTTCCCGTCGTGTAGACTAACGTCGAGAAATAGAAGAAAAAACATTACCTACTTGATTCAACGAACACGCCCTAGATTTGAACAGTTATGTTTGCAAACATGGAACAAAACTGTTTTATGCCCAATTTTAGAAAAGATGATTAAACGAAGCAGGTTGAATTTAAGAATGTTCGCCTTGTAAGAAAGATGTCTGAATAACTGTCACGTTGTAACCTTTGGGAACAGGAAGTGAACTGTGTTAACCTAAGCTGTGAGATAAGAGCCACGTACAAGGTGAAACCAGGAATAACGAATAGTCAGTCCTTACAATGAAGATAAAAACACACGCAAGAGTGTGTTGTTAACTGGCGCTGAATCCTTCGCCATAAAATGTGTTCGACTGGTTTGTGATAAACACTCATTGGGTGAAGTTCAGAGTTTTTACAATCAACTCGCGTCCCAAACAATAGCCGGGGGATTTGGTTTATCTTCCAGTTGAGCCTCACCCACATTTGATCGAAGCCTTCACATTCATATAGACTTTGCAGCCAGCCTCTTTCGAAAAGAAGCACTAGACTCAAGTTTCGCTCCCATTAGAGCTCATCAGTGGTGCGGTTAAATGTGAGTGATGTTCAGCTGGGAAATAAAAGAGTAGTTCAGTGACAGTCGCGAGGAAATAAAAACATATTTTTCCTTGTTCACGGTTCCATTCACCTCATTGGCTGAATGGACAGGAATCCTCCGAGGGTCACTTTGAAAACTTGTGGTCGGACGGGCAAGACGCTCCGGTTTCTGAACCGGGTACACGCAGAAGAGTTCTGTACGGAGACCCGAACTGAATTTTTTTCTACCGCTAGTCCGGACTTCCACCCACTCAGTACCACAAAGTTTGAAGGGACAATGACTGCAGTCCGAGGAGCTCCCTGTCAGATGAGCTGAAATGCGGGTGAAAACTGTCGCAAGTTAATGATCAGACGGAGAGAGAACGTCAATAAATACAAACGTGGAAGTGACGCTCAGCCCCAAACGTGCATGCGAAGAGCGTAGGGAATTATACCAACTTCCTTATCGCGAGGGACAACTTCCAGATTGGTGGCCAGTTCACATTTTGAATTTCTACCGGACCAGTTCGAAGAGGGATCACGTTGATCGACAAACTCGTGCTTGAAAGTGAACATCGACAGGAATTTTGTCGTTGCTACAAACAAACAGTATCGAGACCTATTCTCATTTGTAGATTATGTGGCTTATCGGTAGCGTATGCGCACCTTGATATTAACTATCAGAGCCTAGGATTTTTAATTAATTCAATTCAATCCTTCCCTACCTTTATCTTTATACCAAGATTTTTGCTCATTTTCCCTAAACATCACGGTCAGCTACTGAAGCACTGCCAAGAATCGCACCAATTTGAACAAAAATACACACTGCTGCCGTATTGTGACCTAATAAGTTAATTAAAATGAGTAAGGACAAGTGTGTACAGGAATGTGCGCAGTTTCAATTCAGATAAACGGAAACCACATGGACTGAACTTTGCCGTTATCACACGGCGATGTCGTGTATCTGACGCTGCTCCAGTTTTCGATTAGGCAAGTGGTGTCAGTGGCACATTGGGTCTTTGTTTCTTGGTTGAGCGTTTTCTTTTCCCACCGGTTTAAGATCGTCACGCTCCTTCTAGTTTATTACATGTAACATGTTTTTAACTCTGACGCCTCTGCGGAGTACAGCTTCCTCGGGATTTAAATCACAGCAGTGCTAGAATGCGCTCTTTTTGACAACTATCACCGAAACTATGTACACTTTTTCTTGCGTACCAAGCAACGACCCAACGTTTGCGGAAACTTGGGCCAACTGTCACCTTTTCCTCAGCTTCGTTGGTGCATTGTATGCCGAACGGTTTATTTGGTTTTCAATCCAAATATATTTTTGGCCTTTCTTCTCAGTTTTACCCAAAATGCATCAGTAGGCATCCCCATAGTGAACTGCCTGTCTCACATTTTCAATTTTTCTTCTCCGATAAGGTCCTGCCATTGAGATCTCTACCTCTGTCCCTGAGTGATCAGAACCCAACTTTCACATTAATTTGCCATTTGCCTAACCAGTAGCGACCGGCTGGACCACAAATGCTTCTACTCACGTGCTCTCTGGTCTTGTTCCATCGGATTTACAGTAGATACGAGATAGGTGAGTGAAAGTGCGAGTGGTGTAATACAAGCTACTTGTGACGCAGGGGTTCGTTGGCTTTGGTGACCGTGACAGGCTGCTCCAAACCGGACACCGCCGAACCCGCGTGTGCGAGCATCACGAGCCAGTTGCGTATAACGAACCTATTTTACAACCGAAGAAATACCCTTGAAAGTCCATTCATAGAGTGCAGTCGATCGATACACTTGGCCTGTAATATAGGATCGGACCGATTAATCTGTAGTGCTCTGTTTATATGTAAGATCATAGTCGGCACTGGCAAGCATTACAGAGGCAAGTGAACGGAAGTAAACACTAGTAAGCCGCAGATATTTCACGAAAAGTCATTCCCAATTCGGGCTAACAAGGGTTTTTCAGTGGTACTCATCCAGTCAACTGGTAGTATTAGAAATCAAACTAATTTCACTAGATTTTATCGTTAGTAAACCACAGACTGTTCACTCCACTGGATTGCTCAACTCTATAAAGAACAGTCAAGGTAACCGGAGTCCGATCCAGTGACCGTATGATAGAGTGTGAGGACCGTTCTCGATGAGGTGTTGAACTACGTCAAAAATGGGCCAACTAACCGAGTTCTAGTCGGACATACATCAAGTTCCTGCTGGCAATCGTCAAACACACGTACTAAAAAAAATGAATACTGCCACGAAGTTTGACTGAAACAGGTCGAGCCTATGCTCTTGGAAACTTGATCAGATTTCATTTGATCCATGCAACGCGGTTATTGCAAGTGGTTTTTACTAGAGAAGGCGAACATATATCAAATGCTCATCATAGCCGGTACATCTGTTCGGAACGCGGTCCTGCCATCTGATGCCATGAACACACCTGAGGCAAGCGAGGTGTGTTTAGACGACGTTCCTGGCGCGCGAACGATGTACAAGCCTCACTGTCACAGAATTGTACTGAGCACCTACGCTTGGTGTGCCGTCAACCTCATCTTGTTAGTCAGTATACTGTCGTCCAGTAACTTCACTAAAGATCGGAGTACTGCCAGTGATACCTAGTTGGCACATTGATTAGGCACATTGATTAGCCGCTCCAGAATATGAACCGAAGTGAATTTTTCAAGTATATCCAGAATGTGTTCACCGATAAGACTACTGAGTGCCATAAACGTCTTGGCCCACACCGGTTGTAATCATACAAATGGTCAGGCTGAAGCCCACGCGTGCAGGCGCAAGATTGTAAAGAAGGCTTCTGTAGATTGCACCACCGAAATAGTATAAAATGTGGACAGTTCTCTGACCACAAGTTACTTGGTTTTGGTCTTCGCTCGCAGCCACACTATGTCGAACGGCCAGTCGTAATTTTTTAGATAAATGTCTGAAACGGCAGACGCCTAAGACGGAAATTGTTAGAAGGAAATATCAGTGTCCGCGCCAGCTTGCAAAGCTTTTTCTCCGTTGAAAATTGAAAATGATTCTTGGGATACGCCACTGTACTGGAAGGTACTCCTCAAAACCAGGCTAAGGGGCCTAAATGGGCATCTGACCCTGGAGGGTGACATACAGACCTTTTCTGCCGACAAGTTTTTCATTAAACAGATAGAAACACTGTGTACAACGGACACCATGCCCGAAGCATTTGCATTGAAGTTGACGATGGGAGAATATCATATCAGCCCCGAATTCGCACTGTGATTCCCAGTGCAGTCGAATAGTAAGTGTGGCCCGTTACGAACCACACGGACAACAAAGTTCAGCAAGGGAATGCCTCAGTGCCCACTCCATTCACCGCGGTCATCTTCGTTCCTATAAACGGCGTCGTGCACGTCCTGCAAAATTGTTCGCCGAACCCAACATCGACAAAGAAGGCAATGAAGGTGGTCAATCAGAGGGAAATTTTTATCCATCGTGAATAGTACAGACGGTATAATACTAATTCCCGAAGCTCTGTGGTCAGTAAAACAATCAGCTCTGTTGTAGTTCTCCATAGTGGCAGGCAGGTCACCCAGTTCTGCATAAAAGGAAAGCTTTCGCCACTTTCCAGTGCAGCTTCAAATATATCGCTCTCTCGTGAGCATAAATTTTGACGGTGATCTTACATTTGCTTCCTACGAAAAGTGATGATTGTGTCACCACTCAACCGGGGTAGATCGGACTTAGTAAGCGTGTATTCAAGAGTCATGCGTACCACAGGCGTCAACACAACCGCCGGCATGTTAAATACTCCGGCAGGATTTTAGCCAGCATTCCTTCGCGCACCACCCTGTGGTCTGATGAGCGTTATTTATCAATTTTTGAACGCTGAGACTTTCCCATCGTAAGAGGCCTTTTGTGATTTACCAGCGCCGTTCGTTCCACGTCGATGACTGGTTCAAAATACAGTTCGGGAAAATTATGGCATTTGTAAGAAACAATGAGTACGCCTTATTATCAGTAGTGAAAATCGCAGTAAACCGTCAAATACTTTTACAGTATACTGTCTGTAATGTTCGACTGTTCTTCCAGTGACAGTGCCCACATATTGATATGTTACAGCTACCACGTTTTGTCCAGATGTTCACTTTTAATTGAATTTTTTGTCTTATCATTTGCTGTTCTAATTATTAAACGTGGTAATCACTCTTGACTAGATTTAAGGGTTTAGTTTTGTTGGGCAAGTAAGAAATTCGGTTTGTAGACGCATTGCTGACTAAATAAACATCTTGAAATGCCTCAAACTCTAAAAACAATAGTGGTGGCTTGGTCAGAAACGAAGCTACTTGTTTAAACAACGGCGCGTTTATCAGATCTATAAAGCGTTGGCCAAAAAATCCTTACCTCTAGCTCATGAACCAAATCGCTTAACTTCTCTGCCAAGTCTGGGTTCCCTGCATCAAGTGCCTTCTCCATCTGCCATCTTGCCGTGCCGCGACGGAGGCTGCTTGTGTGTACTTCTTCGGGCTCGTGGTTGATAGCCGTCACGGATGTTTGTGCATGAGCAGCTGGTAACTGAAAATAAATATTAGCGGCCCACGTCTTGAATATACTCACTGATGAACAGTAGAATGGGTACAAGCATGCCTACCGTCCGCTTCAAAGAATGGATTAGACCAATGAAAAACGGTGAAGTAAAAGAACCCGTTTTACTGTGTACCCCATATCCAGGGCGCGCCTACCGGAGGAAACAAACGGTTGCGAGTACCAGGCTAAAGTCGGGTCGAGGCTCATCGTGACGACCTACGCGCATACCAGTTGCTTTCTAGACAATATCATGCGAGCAATAATTATCCCACTCGTCAGCAGTTCCCAATCTAATTAACAGTAAAACCCGCTTAGATGTATGTCGGGAGGCTGGATGAGCCAAGCCAGCGAAGCCCGCAAAAAGTCAACACACGAACCAGCGTATCAAAATTGTTACTTGGGTAAGCTACAGGTCAACAGGTGTCCCGGTCAATCATGAAATTTATTTGGTTACCTAACACGTTTACTGCCCATGTCACTACCAGGGGCCACAGTAACTTGAGTACAACCCGCGGTGTGCCTGTGATGATATAAAGTCACGGAGTTCAATCATATAACGCTGAAGCGGTGATGACTGTGCTTAACTAAAGTAAACGATAGTAACAGAAGCAGCCTATATGAAGAGACAGATTTAGCAAACTGGCCCATGGTTTCTGGTTTGGATTATTCACTCACCTGTCACAATGACACAACTTTGATACAACCAAACATGTCTGGTTGTTAATTGCACCCAAGAGTGCTTCACAACTGAAACAGTCATTGCTCGCACAATGCACACTAGGAGAAAACGCAAGTCTTCATCGGTTCAAACCCATTTCCACATTTACGACTGTTCGGTTTCTTCGCCTCACACGTCCGAGATAGGGATTACACGTCAAAACGAATTTTCCACCCTACCTTTTTCCATTGGTTCATGAGGAAGCCGATAGTAAACTATTGTAATTTTCACGGAGCAGACTGTATAATATTTGGTACACGTATACATATACGTGTATAGGTTTCTAAGAAGTGCATATGAACGGCGAATCATAGTAATGAGTAATCGAGGAGCTGGTTAATTTCAAGTTGGATATNCCGGTAAGTTACCGCATGTCCATTCATTTCAGTTGTCCGTGTTTTTTCCTATAGGTATAGCACAATCCATACCAAATTTGATGTCTGTCAAGGAATAAACCATCTTCCAACCTATGAAGCTTCACTTCGGTCCCCATAGTCACTGGCCTTGTCCTCAGTTGTGTGCTCACGGTATTCATGTGAATTAGCCAGTAGTGGTATTAAATTTCAGCTATTTCACAATCGGGATAGTCTGTATTGAGCTACTCCTGGTACTTTTTCAAATGCACCGGAGGTTACTGGGTATAACCTAGTACATGTTTATTTAGTTCAGTGTGTGTGTGACGTGGCGCACTGTCAGTAGTTGTTTTGGCGTTTTGCGTAAAAATATTGATTTCTGACAACTTTCGTAGACAGTTTTTGCATTTTCAACGATATCATATGGTGTGTATATACAACCATTAAACTATTCTTGTCGTCTCATTTATTTACTCCATTGTTCACCTTTTCACAACCTTTCTACTTTCGCGCTTCTTACTTGCTTTAGGACAACTGATGCCGCATGAAATATAAACGTGAGCACACCGCCCTTTGTGGTTTTTCTTCGAGAACTTCCTGAGCATCATCATCATAGACAGCAATACATCAGTGGTCCACACTAATGTTTAACTGCCACACAACCATGAAGAAGAAGCAAACCCTGTATAGGAGGAGAGAGAAGGGAAAAAGGGGACGGAAGGGACCTAACTACTAAAAACAGTTACGTCTATATTCAAACATTCAACATTAAGGTGCCTACACCTTGCAAACAAACAACCGAGCTGCAAGTGAGAGTAAGGCGTCATCAGCGAGACAGCTTCTTTACGGCTTTCACTGCCACGCGTCATTAAATGCACTCACTTCACAGACAACTCGGACAAACAACAACATTCACGCCACTGAGCTCGATTAGCCGCCATCTCACCTAGGGTCTCCAGCCACCGACTCTGTGAGTCGCGAGGGCCCCAGCCCGGGAGACGAACTCGATCTACAGTGGCCAACCTCTTGGTGAACGACCCCATTTCCCTACGCCAGGTCATTACCTGTTCACCTCGCACCTTACACCAGTCGGTCGCAGTGTCAGTAAGGGTTTAGGGATGGGACGGCACACGACGTTCACTTAATTAACCTTGAAGACTTGTCATCTACTCGATCATGAAATGACGATTCGGCCATGTATGTGCAATCGCGTGTAAACATCGACTACCAAGGCAGACGACTGATAACAATTTTCCCTCGTGTAAATTCCACTACGCGACCATGACGCGCGAGTGAAAAACACGCCAATATTTGGCTGAAAGTCTCATGTACTTTAGTCTCTACATGTAGCTCATGCCAACAAATGACACGTTGACGCTTTAAACACGACTAACACCACTGTTGCTCATACTTCTATCAACACTTGTGCGACAATCTTGGTGAAACAAAAATACGCACCACATGTGGAACCAAACCAACGACGGGAGCCGCATGTTTCTACGCGGTACACACTCAACTCAAATTTGAAGGTTTGCATATTCATAAATCGGAGAAACTGTCATGCAGAAATATGCACTCACAATTTCTGACATGCAAAAAGTTAGCACTACACATATAACTGCTCACTAACCTTAAACGGTAAATCACATTCATTGAGGACAGCGTGTTCATGCGAACCGACAGGGTCGACCTGTCCAAAATACTTTCGTTTGCTTGCGATGGTTCGGCAATAAATATGCCAGCTAGAAATCACGTACGCAGGCTCCAAGCCTCACTTACGACGACAGTTTCTGTCTATATTTGGACAGTTTGACAGTAGTGATCTTGTGCATTGATAGGTTATACTAACCTCGCAGTGCAAAACAGGAGCTTTCTTTTTAATTGTAGCTCGCTGTACAGCAATATCTTCAGTATACTCCAAACATCAAAGAAAGCAAAACCACTATCATTTGGATTTAAGCCTATCATTGCCTTCTAAAGGACGTCCTCAACGTTGGGGTAAAGAGAACCATTATCGAACAGGGCTGAGAGTTCTAAATGAACCTGAGAGAATTTTCCATACGCCCAATCAGTCCACTGCCTGCCTGGATACATTTAACACTAGCAGCGCATGGTATTTTCACATACCTATAGAGAAGAGCTCTATCAACGCAGCCAAACGTGTAACGTTTGTCTCCACGCAAAACCAATAAACGCGTCAGATAGATGATGATAGATGTGCAAACGGGACATAAACTGACCAGTCCTTCCATTGGCTTCTCGAATAATAGAGGGAACGCACTAGAAATTCGATGTAACACAAGTTGTAAATCTCGGGTGCTGCACGCATTATACTGAAATAAGAGTAGTTGCGCTCCTGAGTTCATGAATAGAATAATCAGACACTGACCCATTAAACGGTGTCAGCAATTCAACCAGCGTAGTAACAATATCCACCAAAAGCCTGCCAGCAGTTTCTGATTACGGTAAACGAGAGGTAATAGCAGCAGCAGCAGCAGCAGCAGCAGCAGAAGCAGCAGCAGCAGGTTGAATCCGTAAAGGATTGGATTGCAGTTAGAAATGACCAGCCCAACATTACGTGTGTCCAGACAAGTTAGTCAACAATGAGTACGCTGGTCGCATTGTTCGGTTTAGCTCCCCCAAACAATGCTTACTGGCTATGCCAAGTATGTTAAATGATCAGGCTGGTCTGTACAGAATGTGCCCTGTGGCTTCTATGCTGGGCACTCCCACTATTTCAAATCGAACCCCACCCACACCTCATCACGGCCTTCGGATTTAAATGGGCTTTCCGACTAGGCTGCTCCGAAAGTAAGCACCATGCCGGAATTTCGCTTCCATAACCGTTCACCCACAGTGAGTATTCTCGTCCGGGCCGGGATTTGCACTCCGGCCTTCGTACTTGTGAGACCAGAAGATTAATCACAATGTCAGCACCCTCACAACGGGCAAGATCGAATAGTCATACCCAAACTCTCAACTGCGACCTTGTGTGAAGTGTTCAGCTTGCCTGATCACTTAGGAGGGAGAACAGACAGAAATGCCCCATTCAATTCAATCGTCAACCCAGCCAACTGAGTACGGTTTAACTCGTTAGTAAAAGTCCGAGGATCTTATCATTTCAAATTTAACATCACACCCACCTGATCGCAGCTATCTACCATTATTTTCTTTAACGCTGGAAGATTGCATGAAACCGCGGACCACTTAACACGCTTGGGTCGCAACATATTAGCAAGTTATACCATTGTTACGAGGATCCAAGTTAAAATAGGGGAAGCATTTACGACCATAGTCAACCTTCGCTATCTGTAGTAAATAAAAAAATCCGTCACTGAAGAAAAATACAATTCCTGTGAACGACCCACTTTGTCCCATGGTTAGGACACGACGTTTTTGTGACGAAGACCTGAATATACATGTTGTGTTCAACTGTTCTTGCATCCGTTAATCGGTGTGCATTAAGGGACAACGTTGAGTGAACGACGCAGCCGTTCGCTAGTGTACGCGGTCAATTGGCCAAATAGAAAACACGTTCCTCGATGTTCCGTCTATTAAGTGAACGCTTGCTGTATCTGGCATTATCGATCCAGACCAAAGGGTGGTTGGATAAAGACGTGCAATGGCCAAGCAACAAAATTATAACGAATTATGAAGAAAGCAACTGCTTCTTTGGACGAAGTCGATGGGTGCTGTGTGTCAAGAGGGAGACCTCGTATGTGATTCAATTGCCGGCTAAAAATGCTAACCGGCACGGTATTCAACTGCATGCTTGCTTCCAAAGCACTTTCGACTGTTTTATTTAGCTCCTATTCTATTCAGTTTGCGTCTCCACTATGTTACAAAACGTTTATCCAAGAAGATACCTTAACGCCGTTACGGTGAACGCGATTTCCATCACAGTGCCATCGTACCGAAATCATGGCCGTTTATTCACGCATGCATAAGATGATCCATCACTAGTGATCGTCTAGTGAAAACGTTCCATCTGACCTAAAAAGTGCAGGATGTAGCAGTCTATCTAGAAAAATTCTGACAAAACGCAGCACACACCGTGAGCCTAACATCTCAGTTGAATACACGTTGATGCTAGTGGCAGACAGTGGTGGTTAGGTCCCAACTTGAACGCTAGAAAGTCTCGACATTGAACTAAGTATACTGTGTGCACAGTTGCCATCAAGTCGACGAACTTCAGATCATGGTGTGGAAGTGCGGTGAATTGAGAGGAGAAAAATGAATCAAGCAGACAGTAATCAAAATCAAAATAAATGCGCCAGTAAGATTAGTTGCACTTAGCAATTGAACGTCACGTACAAGCCGTAATTCGTCAGAGTGGTCGAAATGACGGACCAATAACACTAGTATGGTAACTCCTACTTACAGACACGTTTGTGCATGCGCGGAAATGAGTCGTGGGGAGTTGTTTTAGTCACTCGCCAACTGGACCAGAAACCCTGAGCAGGAGATCGAGGAAAACGAGCTGATATACAACAAACCAGGAGCGAAGACAAAATATCGACGTAAGAACCAGTTAAACGATGAAGCGTAACGACCGAAATATGTTCGCGGCTAAGGTCAACACGATATACAGTCTTCAGAAAGGATGTGAACGAGTTTGGTGACTGTTGTATGCGCGTCAAGGCCGCTTGTGTGCCCCACACACGTGCCAAGGCTCGAGGTGCGTTCTGATTGGCTGTGGCTTCAACGGCCAACGGCCTACTCGTCCACGCACATTAAAATAACACCAAGGCTTGTAACTGCGACAATACAGTATGTACTTCGACTGAGTCACTTGTTCTCACTACCGTTGTTATTGTCCGTAAGGCTTGCTGCTGCTTGAGCCCGAATACAGATACAATAGTAACAAAGTAGATTGGGAAGAGATTACATTAGAACAAGCACTAAAGTAGTTCGCCCGAGAGAGGCTGTGCAGGAACTAAAGCGAGTTTGATACACTTCATCCGACAAGTCTTATAGTGTAAAGTATAGTATACTGCAGTATATGGTACACACCATGTATACACTATAGTATACACCACACTATACTATACTGTGGTAACAAGCCCTCTGTGTCTTCGGTGTTCAATCTGAGAGAAATTACGTCGCAAGGTGATCAGCAATTTGTCAAAGTATAACCACGTTGATATCGGATAATCAGAATTAGCCATAGGTGTTGAGCTAGTTAGGTCTTCTGTTCATTAGACTGAAGTCTTTCCTCTTGGTTGCACAGCAGTTAAGTATAAGTATCAACGACGGAAGTATTGCTGCAGATGAAACGGTTTTCATGTGAAGCACGCCTAGTCGTGCTTCGGCAAGATTTGCTTGCAGGTACCCACATAATTCCATGCTAATTATGACCGCCTATGTGTTTGAGGTGATGGGCTCATAACATAAACAATTCCATACTGCATCGGCCGTCTCGCAGTATAAACCAGGTCGCCCTATCTGCTGCATACAGCAGGGTGGATAGGCGAAAACATGCTACTGCCAACCCCTCCCCCACTGTCCTATCAAATTTAACTCTCAAGCCCCTCCCGACCCACAATTCTGATAACTTCTCTGCAGGTCCCACAGCAGATATAATTAATCATAGTAACATTGTGCCGATAAGTCCCAGCTCTCGCCACTCAGTCCTGTGCTTCGACCTAGAACGAAAAGTAATATAGGTGCCTTCAACGTTCGTACCCTAAAACAGATAAGTCAACAGGCTGCTCTCGCACGAACGTTAGACTCGCTACATATTGATGTTTGCTGTATTTCGGAGACTAGAACCCACAACAGTAGTCAACGTATGGAATTAACAGCACGTGCACTTTCTATCCGATACTGGTTATACACTTCAGGTGACTCTCCGGCCGCCGTCACCGGTCAGGCTGGAGTAGGTATAGTCCTCAGCAC
>QNGE01004541.1:30155-48737 GCA_008508345.1 Paragonimus westermani
TGTTTGTCCGAGTTGTCTGTGAAGTGAGTGCATTTAATGACGCGTGGCAGTGAAAGCCGTAAAGAAGCTGTCTCGCTGATGACGCCTTACTCTCACTTGCAGCTCGGTTGTTTGTTTGCAAGGTGTAGGCACCTTAATGTTGAATGTTTGAATATAGACGTAACTGTTTTTAGTAGTTAGGTCCCTTCCGTCCCCTTTTTCCCTTCTCTCTCCTCCTATACAGGGTTTGCTTCTTCTTCATGGTTGTGTGGCAGTTAAACATTAGTGTGGACCACTGATGTATTGCTGTCTATGATGATGATGCTCAGGAAGTTCTCGAAGAAAAACCACAAAGGGCGGTGTGCTCACGTTTATATTTCATGCGGCATCAGTTGTCCTAAAGCAAGTAAGAAGCGCGAAAGTAGAAAGGTTGTGAAAAGGTGAACAATGGAGTAAATAAATGAGACGACAAGAATAGTTTAATGGTTGTATATACACACCATATGATATCGTTGAAAATGCAAAAACTGTCTACGAAAGTTGTCAGAAATCAATATTTTTACGCAAAACGCCAAAACAACTACTGACAGTGCGCCACGTCACACACACACTGAACTAAATAAACATGTACTAGGTTATACCCAGTAACCTCCGGTGCATTTGAAAAAGTACCAGGAGTAGCTCAATACAGACTATCCCGATTGTGAAATAGCTGAAATTTAATACCACTACTGGCTAATTCACATGAATACCGTGAGCACACAACTGAGGACAAGGCCAGTGACTATGGGGACCGAAGTGAAGCTTCATAGGTTGGAAGATGGTTTATTCCTTGACAGACATCAAATTTGGTATGGATTGTGCTATACCTATAGGAAAAAACACGGACAACTGAAATGAATGGACATGCGGTAACTTACCGGTAATAGTGCCGATCGCCAAACTCACAACCACGACTTTGATATGGACTAGTACTGTCTGGATTTGGTTTGTCGGATGACATCCGGCTCACATGCAACCCAATCGATTACACGGCACAAGGTGTGTTAACTTCACCTACATGTCATCAAAACCCTAGTAGATCTGCAGACAATGCTGGCCCTTTATAGTTACGTAGCAAAAGATGTAAACAAAATAAAAATCTGATGAGCAACCAGGCGCTAAGTTGACACCGGCTGAACACTGCTCATACCCGAAGTGAGCATGAAAACTCAACACCGCCATCCTCAAAAACGGGAAAACATTAGTGATCCGAGCCGATACTTAACTGTCACACAATCATGAGGAAAAAGTAAGCTCTTGATAGGAAGGAACGAAAGGTTAGGGATGGACCCTAAGTATAAAAAAACTACAAAAAACATTTAAAATCAACGTGGCCAAAACCTGCAAACATAGTTGAAAGCTGTACTCAAACGAATGGTGACCCGGTTATAAGAAATAGATAAATATACCTTATTGCCATCTTCGTTTGTCGGAGACAGTTTCTGAAACCTATTTTTCTTCCACGGACACAACTTTATATCTTCCTCAGTGGCTTCGACATATAGTTCACGTAAGCGATCAGCTGTGGAAGAACCGGACGGAACTGCACTTAAAGCTAAAGATGGAAAACAAATACAGTTATCTACGCGTGTACCTGTTGATATAATACTCTTTTTCAGATGAATTTCGCGCAGCTTTGTGGAACGTCGGGTAACACGCAAACGAGACTTTCTGAGCTCTTCAAACTTCTATACCAAGAACAGTGTGGTCAGGTAAGTAACAATTTACTTGGGTCAGATCTTCGCGCATAGCTTGAAAATGATTACAAACACAAAATGCACATGAGTTTTCACTAGGGTGATGGAAAAGTGACACACTGATTAGGATAAAAAGTAAATGAACATAAAAAGTTCCATCTCATATGGAAGGATGTTTGGATGGATCTTTACTAAATACTTGAGAGTAGTGTGAGCAAACCGGGGAACACATACATCTTAAACTTACACACCATGATGTTTTCTGTCACATGAAAAGTGTGGGTTAAATGTTGGTAGGTCTCCTAAACCTAAACATAAGCAGTAGAACAACCAAGCACCTTGTGTTCATAGGCATACACACGACGCTTTACCATTTACTAGGTAACCAACAACAGGGCCACAATCTATGGAGAGCGAATAACAAAAATTGTTGTACACAGTTCAAATTAACCAAAGAATTGATAAGAGGAAAGCTGGTCACAGTAATGTACAATGTAATACAATTCGGTCGTTTTTACTCCGATTGTAGACTTTGAGCAACGTGGAAACACCGAGAGGCAGCCTGTAGCGACTATAATAAATAATATTTTGATAGTCGCATTCATGTGTACATTTTCTATGATTTTGGTTTTGTACCTACTTTTGTTTTAGTCAAGCTACCCATTTTGTAACATCCGGCCCGGAGCTAAAATGATAACTCGCTCCGTGCCTCGCTAGCTTGACGTGTCTCTCTGTACTCTCTATTTTCCAGGGGTCGGCAATAATACACGAAGTCAACGCGCTGAGACTTGGCTTTTCATTGTCGATCGATTGTCCATAGTGATAACTGACAGGGTTTTATTTCGTTGGATCAGTTCCAACAATTGGTGCGCCCGAAAATTTCGAACGTTCCGCTAGTCGTCTCTTGCGTCTTGGTGAGTTCGTTCCTTTGCATACTTGCATGTATACTGCCTCTGTTGACGTACACGTAACGAATCGTTTTTCTCTGTTTGTGTATACGTCCGGCATGTAAACATTTATATATTTCCTCAATTTGGCTTAATTAGTTATTACTGGTGTCTGAACCGCGTAATCACTACCCCCTGTCCGAAGTCCTACCTAAACAGCCTCCGCGTTAGCACTAATGTTCTACTGGTCCCTCAGTTCCTTGAAAATGACCCTCCCTGGTTTGATTACTTATAAGCAGAATTTTTCAACAACGGAATTTTGTCTGATCAAACAAGGTTCTGTCAGTTGTTAGGTTTCCGAGCGAAGTTACCTCACAGCTTCGCGATGTTACGGTAAACCAACCGTATAGCTCAAGTACGAGACCTTTTATAAAAAAAGAGCAGTTGTTAACCGACAAGACCCGAGTACAGAAAATTTTCCACGACCTCAAGCTAGTTGACAAACGCCCTACAACGCCGCTAGCGCAAACGCAACAAATCATCGGCAACTCTCACACAGACGTAGCCCTCCGTTGCACGTTCACAAACTCTTGCCGAGACAGCAAACATGGCTGATCAAGTAATGGAGCCTTTTCAGCAACTAGATTGCTTGAATGTACCGCAATCTACTAAACGTTCTAAAGTAGGCGCATGTGGGTCCCGACAAGGTGGTCTATCAGACATTGAGGCTCTAGGAGCAGAAATCGCTGCTTCGCGACGCGGCTTGAACTTTCTTCAAGCCGTTCTCTATGTCTTTGACCTAGTATATCATCCAGGCACCATATACCGCAGTCAAAAGCTGACTGCAGCCAAACGGTGCACAAACCCTGCATCTACGCCTCATCAAGGCGACGCACACCCAGCATCTGACCTAGTTTGATATTCACGGGTCAACCAATCTGGCAGCTCTGGTTTCATTGGCCATCTATCGGACATCTTTCCAACGGTGTAGCTCTTACAGTCGTAAGCAGCACGGTAAACACCTCGGATTAAACGTCCTCACGGCTCGAACCACTAACGCTTGCCACAACACCATTCCTCGGTAGGTTATTCCCGCACGAGATCAGGAATTCTCAACATTCAGGACCGACCCAGAGAACACCTCTGTCGCTCATTCACGCGAGTGCAGTTTCGGCCATGGCACATTTCAGCCGGCATCGGACCCTGCAACGTCGTAAGCACTACCTAACGCAGGTACTGCAAGGGAAACACGACTAGCATTAATGTCCTCACTGCACGGTCACTCCTGTTTGTTCATCGACACACAGACACCCTCGATCTCTATCGCTCATTTGTTTTTGCAACACCTTGTCAGAAGCTTTGTTAAGCCATATGAGATTGTTTGCGCACGTTTGCAAGGAATAATCCATCTTGTCTGTGCAAACCATGGATATCTCTAGGCCAACAGCATTTCACACTGAGCGGTTGCGCGGATAACACTAACGCTATCTGCTTCATTTCAGTTCACCTGGCATCCACTCGCACGACCTGCCTGAGGATACCTGTCAGTTTAAACACCACGTACTATTCCTTGGCATGGTTCTGGACCAGGTCTATTCGCCTACTAATCTTTTTCTTTTTTGAGTCTATCAACTGTAGACAGGATAACAAAGAAGAAGGGAACCAAAGGCAGTGACACTCGAAGTTGTAGTGTCCACGAAACTCCGACTGTGAAATTATTTAGTCCACCGGATACGTTTACACGGTGAGTTATCCTTTTCCGCCTGTCCTGCGGGTACTTCACCTTGTTTTCTCTCTTCCAGACGATTCGGATATGGTGCGTGGAGAGACAACTCCCATAGACCTATCGTACAGCACTGGACAAACCTACCCCCCTTTTCTCTCAAGAGTTTTTAGGGTTGGGCAGCCCGCTGCGATAGACAAGAAACGCACCGAAGACTAAATAACACAAATAATTAAACCATACCAGCGCAGCAAATGTTTTGGACCGACCCCCCTCCACCCCCGAACTTTGACATTCCCTATCACGTGCAATCATCATTTGCGTGTATCACCCTGTAACTGTGATCATTCTAAAAGACGTGATATGTGGTTTCTCCTCCCTCGCAGCAATAACGAAGGCCTGCGTAATACTTCCTAGCCTTCTGGAGGAGAGCTATGTAGCGACTATAATAAATAATATTTTGATAGTCGCATTCATGTGTACATTTTCTATGATTTTGGTTTTGTACCTACTTTTGTTTTAGTCAAGCTATCCATTTTGTAACATCCGGCCCGGAGCTAAAATGACAACTCGCTCCGTGCCTCGCTAGCTTGACGTGTCTCTCTGTACTCTCTATTTTCCAGGGGTCGGCAATAATACACGAAGTCAACGCGCTGAGACTTGGCTTTTCATTGTCGATCGATTGTCCATAGTGATAACTGACAGGGTTTTATTTCGTTGGATCAGTTCCTACATGCCTCTTTCCAAAGCAAGAGTTCCAGCACTACTCTTGTAAAAGATAACAATACAAACAAGCATGAGCCAAAGGCCCAGATAGCCATGTACACGGTGTACGCGAAAGAAAATTAAGGTGGCGCTGAAAACACAGCAGCACGACCTGTTACACAGTTCAAATTAAACTCGCGCGCTTTGCTAGTTTCGAGTGCGCCCTACAATAACAGTCGCATGACGGCCGGTGGCAGTGAGTCCTTGTGAAGTCCAGCACTAGCAAACAACAGTTCTCGTCTTGCGAGCAGTTTGTCCAAGTGACCAGTAGCGAAGTGGTGGAGAGCAGTTTCGATCTTACTGTCTCATCAAGACCAAGCACACCAGAATAACGAATCCACGCCTCCACTGAGGTTGCGGTAGATAATCACGTGTTTGTATGTCGGCCATAAACGGCTAGTCGACTTCTGCCGGAGAGAACGAAGCGCAACATCTAAGAAAAGTGAAGGGATTCGTTACCACTAAGATCCCTGACAAGAAGTTAATGCTCGACTCAACCAAGCTCAACATTTAGACCTCATGTAGCCAGACGAATCCGGAGCAGTCAAACAGAAAACGGCATGATAAACGAGCGTTTGGCACACACGACACCTAGCCATGCCAACCAAGTCTGTGAAACTAGAAGTCCAAACTTAGTGGTCGACAGAGTCAAGAGTATCAGCACCAGCTCTGTCGCACCCAAGATGCTCACTGATGCTATGATGTGGCAACTTCTGAAACACGGAGGGCTGGAACCGCATACAAGCGGTTAAAGATATAGCAGTCGTACCTATAATATGTGAAGGACATTGAAACACTGCATTCTCATTATTAGTCTAATGTTGTGGTAGCTTTACACCCAAAGATTGCCTCTTATTCGGCTACTCAACATGTCTTCCAAAGCTACCTCAGTCGCAGAAGAGCTAAATGAAGCATGCCAGTACATTGATACTGTATGCTTGTTTTGAAAACAGAACATATTTATGGGCAGCTACTCCCAACGTTCTTCGCTTCAAGTAGCTTTCGTCAAATGTATCGAATTTTCCTATTAATCTCTAATCATACGCTGGATAGTATTCTGGAAGGAAAACTCGAACGTACCGGAAGTCTCCGAATAAATAATAAGCTGGTAAATAATGAAAATACTCACGAACCTGCTCCACCTAGCACTTCGGAAAGCACCACAGACCAACTCGCCGAATTTTTTGAATTGGTAAATGATCCAAGGTCACCTCAAAAGGGGTAATTCGCGTAGAGACACGTCCGTTCCTATTTGTAACTATTGAGTTGCCATTCACAATTCTGCCTAGTTTGAGACTAAGAACTCCAGTATTATCTTCAAATTGGCTTGGGTTAGCTCTTGCTTACAATTTTTAAATGTCTTCTTCTGCCTACTAGTGAAAACAGTTCCCCCCTTCTGTCCATCGCAACGGATATGCATCAAGTTCCGGACTATTCGGCTTCCACTATTTCAAATCTATGCCAGGAACCTTCAAGGAATAGTCTGCATCAACTCCTTGTTGCATGCGAACCATCTCAAAAGCTGAAGCTCCTATGGTCCTAGCAGACTTTAGGTTGGTGTAGATGCTGTCTGGTGATAGTCATATCAGAGGTGTTCCCAAAAAATGAGGGCAAGCGTGGTCGGAGACGTCTTCGTATCAGATACCACCGAAAAAGACTACCGCTAGACACTGGAATCTGATAGCCCTTCAATCTACCTACATACCAGTTTCAAGAGAAGACAGGAAGGGTTACGCAAAGCTGAGCGCGACCAACCAACCAGAATACCCTTGGCAATCTAAGCAGAGTTTGAGTCTGGTCACCGACTGATCATGTTAATTCACTGGAAATTGCGGCAGCAAAAAGAACACACGCGTGGCTCAGTATATTCAACAGAAAGCTATCAAAATTACGCAAGACCATCGAAACTTCGCGTAAGGTACCCAGATTATATTCTCATCGTCCACACACTCCTAATGCTTCATGGTGGACTAATTCCCACTTATTTTTTCTACCTCTGGTGTCTCAAAGATCCTCACTATTGAAGAGCAAAAGGCCTTCGAGACAAGGGGAAAAGTGTAACCTCGATTTCTCGTTCGACAAAACTTCTCTCACGCGATGCTGGTACATTTATGTTTCACGGATGTTTTCAGATGGTTGCACTAACTGTGTAAATAAAACGATCGTAGAAGAAAAGTAAATGAAAAATGATAACAAAAAGGATGAAAACTGAAAGTCATAGGAAATTGTTACGGAAACTATCGTAGGAGAGTTCTACCCATCAGGCTGGAGAAAATAAATTACTGACTTCGAGCTTTCTGTTGAAACCTAGCACAGTGCCTGACGATACAATATTATGTGGAGGTACGTTCCAAATGTTGGTTGCCCGACAAACGAAGTAGTCCATCCTAGTCAATGACGTAACTAGTGTAACGCAGCTTGCTGTTGATGCCATTTTGGCTTTCGTTTGTGTAGGTCGTGTGCATGTGTTACTGTGCCTTTGGCTTTCGTTTGGTTGTGTTGGTTTCTTTTACAGGATTATGGTTGGCACCCCTGTCTCTCAGGAACGCTGCTCTCTGAGGTTTCCACGTTGCACAGAGTGGGTTTACGAGTGTATCGGGTAAACGAAGCCAGAACGTTCGGCTTGTCTGTCACACTGGCATCTTCTCCAACCTAAGGTAGTAACGACGAAGACAAAGGTTTGTGTGTCGTTTGGCCAAAGGCCCTACTTCGACTCCAGAAACCCCATTTAGGATTTTCATGGCTTTCATATGATCCCCTTAATCCTTCACCGCTCCACAGGTAAAAGATCAAGTCTTCGGAACTGCTATCTACAAGATTCACCCCCTCCCCAATTCCATGACAGCCTTGTACGACACAACTGAACTCTCCTAAATAATTTGGTGTCTCACATCATTTTGGTCTTGGGTCTGTGCGCACTACTCCAAATGTGACGCGAAGTACGCCTTACAAAGTGGCAGTAGCACCTACACTTTCCCTGAAGTGAACATTCCCTTCGCTTTTTGAAGCTCCCTCATACTACTTCAATTTCCCTCTACTCCTTCCTTCACTCACCAGGGAGGCGAGGCAACCTTGTCTGACTTCGATGGAGCAATCGACTACGTTTGTTTACAGTCGAGGGCAACTTTCATTCAACTGACCATTTTCGAACAGTGCGCGGGTTCTCCTGCATCAGCAGTTAATGAAAAATCCACTTCATTGAAGAGAGTGTAATTGAGATACTCCAGGTTTTCGACCAGGTCATTTGGGAGCAATGGGAACAGCAGTGTTTACAACGTTGAATAGAGAAACATTGCAATAATCGCCGCCCCCACGGTTGTTCTTCTCCTGCTATCTCCATATTTAAGGTCGGGTTCCTCAGCGGGTGCTGTAATCAACCTAGCAACCCTGAAGGAAGGTTAAATATTTCCAGGATGAGTGCTGTCAATCGGTGGTTCGCTTAGTTATACGCTCTTTCACATTACAAATAGCAGACCTCAAATTTCTAGCCCTTATCCAGCTTACCCGTGACCTCACCAAGAAAGACAATCAGGTTGGTGGGAAAAAACACACTCCTCATGAACACACACTGGCTTGCACATAAGTTAGTCACAGTGAAGTGCCTCACAATCGTGTGAATAATAATTCCTTCCAAGAATATGAGGACGGCTGAGTTCAGACTTACCGGCTGGTAGTTTGAGAACTTATACTCTGTCTCTTAGGGATGCATACAACCTCTGTCTTCCTACAGTTTACATCAGACAGCACCCTCGAGCAGAGGTGATCACTGATCTCCGGAGCCCAACTAGGGAGCGCAGAGCGCTCAAGTGAATTAAGCATCGGTGCGACTGCCTTCATACCTCGGATCAACCTTATATGCTGGCTACCAGAACTGACGTTTCCAACCTAACTCACCACACGTGAACAAAGCACAATCTGGCAGGTGGTGGGTTAGCAGTCGCCAGATATACCCAAGCCATCGAAAGCTTCCAGATGAGGGGTCGGCAGAACATATGCAGTTCGAAGACTTGTAGGCAAACATCGTTCCTGGTGGCATGATGTACCCATCACGCTGATAAATGATAACAAACACTCCGTGACGAAGTGTAAAGATGTGAACAGTGCAGCCATGGGCAGGGCGAAACCCACTTTACTCTTCACGGTTGTGTTTCACACACGTTTCGCATAGTCTACGAAGTAAAATGGTTGCGAACAACATTGACGTAATAGGAACGGGGTCAATCCCTCAGCGATTTGCATACGAAGAGCATGAGCCATTTTCGAAAATGCGGGCGGTGTTGTCCAAACCCCAGTCATTTGGAACGACTTCACTGACCCAGTGTTTCTGGAACGGAGCCGCCAGCCCTATAACTAAGGCTGGGACTTCATTTACGAAAAGGGCAAGCGGGAGTGCGCCTTGGCTGAATGCCTTGTGACGTTCCATAAACGTTATCTCAAGATAGACTTCTGTTTTCGAGGGCGGAGAAGCTTCAACAGACCAGTGAGCACAGGTAGAGCCGGAAGGCGTAGATATTGGCGTGTGTGGCCAGTTGACCTGCTATCGGAAGTGCTAAGTCCAGCGTCCTAAGCCTCGTTACAGGGTAGGACTAGGCTCACCGTTGGCTCCGCGGATTACGTCGCTCACACCTGACTTCCTGCTACCAGTTCTCGGATAGAATGAGGAAGCCTTTCGAAGTTCCCGAGTACAGAGGCCTGTTGCGTCTTGATAATGTGTTATGTCCGCCAGGCTTCACGATCCTCTCGCAGTTGCTTCCGGATTTCTAGATGAGTTACCTTGGGGGCCGAGTAGTGCTGGTTGATGGATGGAATATTCTGGCGAACGTCGAGAAGTTCCAGTGATCTTATTTAGAACCGGTGGTCAGTAGCCGAACGAGCAGTTCTACCACACGAGACAGCACAGCAATATGCACTGCATACCGTATGTGTACCCACAGTGTTTCAGTGTCGTCTCGTGGGTGTAGTTCTAAAATATAGACAAGTACCCACTGGTAAGTGTAATTTGTTGGGGGCGTGCTAGTATGGATACGTCAACTTGTTAACAACGAAGGGGCCTCCCAGAAAGCACGCAGCGAACTTGGCATATAACAATGAATGGTCTTGATGCACTTGAGCGTCCAGATTTATTTTCAGTCTTGAAAGCATACTCAACCTTTGCATGGTGGTTTACAACACAGACACACTAGCTACCAATAAGTGTGAGGTGAGGACGTAGCAGGATGATTGGGTTGTTACTAACGGGCATGTACATTGACGCCAATACGTATTGACTATAGACATGTTTTCCTGTTCGGTGACAAGCCCAAAAGTACAAGTTCTATCCTGAAATCGGTAGTTTTGATCGGTTCCAGGGGTGCATGACGTAACATCACGCAACACAGAGGGATTTTCCTCACGTTATTAGGTCCCTTTTCAAGGATAACGTCCTCAGACAAATAGAGCTTGAAAATGGACATGACGTTCGTCATTGTTAGAAAAGCTTCTAAGTTTCGTTTGAATCGGTGTATATTCTTACCGGATCTAACTGCACACGGGAGTTCGTTCCAAATGTAGGAATGTACATTTCTACATTTGGTGTCCAAGGTGAAGTTCTTATATCTGAGAATATACTTTGACTTGTGTTGTAAGCGAGTCGCGAAGCTGACTGTGAACTCATTGCCCTAGATAAGAATATACAGGAGTGCAAGGTTAAGCTTGAGTCACTGCAGCCAAAAAGGATCAATCGCAAGCGTCGGCAGCGTTCTCTGTAGCTCAAAGAAGATGGATAACCCAATAAGCTTTCCGTGAGTGTACGTTGGAGGCTTTCCAGAGTTAGCCTATCAGACTTGCGCAGGTGGAAAACCAGCTAAACGATGGATCGCAGGAGACGCTTATGGGGCACACGATTGAAAGCCTTCACCGTGTCCAACAGTATGAGGATAACTGCATCACCGGCGTCAGTAGATTCTATCACATGGTTAAGAAATTCTCGCTGGCATGTCATGCAAGAACGTTTGTTAATAAACACATGCTGGGAGTGGCTTATAAGGCTTTGCGATAATGAGAATTTGACCACACGGCATTTTATTATCCTTTCCAACACCCCAAAACAAATTGTGTTGGAGAAATTCTATTTTCCTCAAAGAACGGTTTAATCTTTGAGATATACTTGGAAATTAATTTGTAAACTTGAATTTCATTTTTTCGCGCCATAACGTTCTGAAACTTAAATCTGGCGCACCTTTCCCCTCTGTCTATGATTGGTCCTTTCCACCTTTAATGGACTGATTCCAGTGGGATTGTCCAAAGTTTTTCAAAAAATATATATACGCAAACGCTGGTTGGTCGAGCTACCTTTGGTTTGAGAGCGAATACATTCTCGGCTAAAGGTCGCCGTCTTCTGTGTTCTTCTGAGCTTCCGGGTATCGTTAAGCGCTGTGTTACGTGTTCGTGATTCGTATATTTGTGTGCTGTCATTCCTTGTTATTATTGACCACTGTGTCCTGACATATTGAAGTATGGTTAATGCGACGATAATTGCTGACTTCCTGTCGCGACCCACTTTTATAGCGAGGCTTAATTAGAATTTTTCCACTGAAGGTGGAAGGAAGCTGATGTTAGAGAAAGTGTATAAATATTAAGCAAAAGTAGGGAGATGTCTTCTCTCCCGTATTTCAGAGCAACGGGGTGAATATCATCAGGACCAGGTAGGTGAGAAGGTTTGATACTAGCTAACTGAGAGCGTATGGGCCCTGCATCAACAGGTATGTGGCTTAGGAAAGTACTCGTACTTACAGGAGGAGGCGGGGGCAGTGTGTGACCTACAATGTAGAAGGAAGCAGAAAAATATTAATTAAAGACTCCGCAGACTGTTTCAGGATCATCTACAGCGGTTTTGTCTTGTATTGTCACCACTGAGATGGCAGGGTCTCTCTCATAGTTCCTGCGTTCCATCAACTGCGAGCTCATATCTGTGATGTTAAGCGCAGGTTTTCCTTCGCTTATGTGGAATATTTTGGCTCTAAATTCAATAGCATGAAACGTTTTATGCATTTTTACTGCGTACGTGCACTAAATTTTCGTTTCCTCAGGTGTACGCAGAAACACCGGACGCGAAGTGAAAATACAGGTAGTTGCGGAGACCAAAAATATATTATGCGATAATTACAAATGGTCTCGATCTGCGCTAGACGACACCGATATGCGAAATAGCTAGGGAGGCCAAGGATCCGACCGTCGAGCGCGCGAGGAATCCGGAAGGGTTTATGGCGCGCTTATGCCGACAAGCATGCAAACGAACAAACGCGATCTCACGCATCAGGCAGACAGCAGGCGAAGATCCTTAAGGTCCTATGCACAATTTGAGCTAAGATTTTAGGAGGAGTTTTACACATCATACAACAGGCAAACCGGGGGAATCTCCAGGTCAATACACAGCTCTATCCAAAAAGTTATTGCTAACTCAATCCTTCGATCTACGTGAGCACCAACTGTGTCCAGCCACCATTGGCCTGGTCTAGTTCATGCTGTTCAAGTTTGGCGTTGGCACTGCAATTCCTAAACGCCGCAGGTGGAAGAATACTGGTGCCAACAGTTCCTAGCGAGCTGCTACTCAAATGACCTCTCCGGTGGTGTCGAAACGAATGGGGGAGTTGAGAGTTCGCACATGATGGTCTTCGATCGATCCAGGACGTGAGCGCGTGCACGAAGATAGAAAGCGATATAGGTAAGGTTGGGCACATATGCAAATGGAACACTTACCTGGCGGACATAAATACGCGGGCATGCATCGAAACGTTTTTTGGTTTTAAAAGAATTGCGATTTTTTGGGTTTTCAAAAGCTTTTGCGATTTTTCTGTTTTTTCGTAGTGCTGAAATAAAACAGGACCTAACAAATCCTATGCATCTACCAGACGTTTAGGCCAGTGCACCCTACTACCCGAGCGTGTTACGGTAGGTGCTGGCGTTGTCGGTGATGTTGTGTACGAAGATGACGCTCTCGGATAAGGCTGTTCAAAGACTGTTGCATGCCTGGCCGCAGGATACATAGGAGCATTGGAGGCTTCCTCAGTCTTTTCAAAGTAGGCAGGCTCCAGGCGGTCAATGCTAACGGTGTCACGAATACACTGGCGCTCGAGTACGTAGAAGCGGTCCTTCCATTGAAGTACCTTGAATGGGCCTTCGTAAGGACGCTCTAGAGGGCGTCGTGAATCATCTACACGACCAAACACGTGTGCGCAGTCGTGGAGATCTTTGGGAACGAACACCTTGTGGTTTTGTTTTCGAGTGTCACTGACTCGGGGGCGGCGCATATGCAACGTATGTTGCTTGGTGTAGGAAGCATCGTATAGGAGTGCGTCTATGGCGGACGAGAAGTGATCATCAGGAAGACGCAGCGGTTGGCCATAAAGGAGTTCGGAGCTGGAAACGTGAAGGTCGGTCTTGAGGGCCGCGCGAATGCCGAGTAAAACCATTGCCAGGGCTTCCGTCCAACGGATTGCATCGACGGTGTTAAGGGCTGCTTTTAGTTGTCGATGAAAGCGTTCGACCATGCAGTTCGCAGCCGAATGGTATGCCGTTGTTTGTGTGCGAATATATCCAAGTGCGTTCAACGTCTCCGCGAACGAACCGCTTTCGAACTGGGGGCCGCGGTCGGTTGTAACCGCAGCCGGGCAACCGTGAAAAGCAACCCAACGCTCAACAAATGCGCGTGATACGGTATCCGAGCGGAAGTATAGGGGCGGCCTCAGGCCATCACGTAAAACGGTGTACCATCGTCAAGATATAAGTCATGCCATTCGAAGGTGGCAAAGGACCTACATTATCTATGTGAAGATGCACGAGTCGAGAGGTGATCGAAGGGTATGGGCCAATCGGGGCCAACACGTGGCGGTGTACCTTAGCTTGTTGACAAGCTAGGCAAGATCGCGCACATGTGCGACGTTCCTTTTGCATACCGGGCCAGACGTACCTATCGGGAACAGGTTTGGCCATGGCCCGGATGCCAGGATGAGCAATGTTGTGTAGCGCGTCAAACACGTGACGTCGTAAGGCTGGAGGTACGATTGGACGAGGGTGTCCATCGGAGGTATCGCATAAAATTGTTCCCGGTGCTGTCGGTAGCGGAAGATTCGCGATGCGCAATGACGAATGCTGGCAGGAAGTGTGGAGATNTGCTGAGAACGTCATCAGCCATGTATCACACCACAACTGAAATGACGTAAGGTCTTGTATATTTTGTAGACAGAATGTAATGTCAGTAAACTTACAGAATGTGTAAACGACTTTGATATCGTCAGCAAACTCCCACCGTATGCGTCATCTGGATACATTGGGAGAACCGATGGTCCAATTGTTTGGGTGCTGATCAGTGCTCTCCCATTTTAACCATGTGGGTGCGGCCTTCAAGATATTACTAAAGTCAGCTATATGAGGAGTCTTGTATACCACAGGTGCTGTTTTGATCAAGAAGCGCTTGTGTGGTACATAATCAAATGCCCTCTTCATGTCTAACAGTATGATAATTACTGCGTTGCTTGCGTCGACGGACATCCATATGTGGTTTGAGAATTCCGACTGGCTTGTCATACAAGAGCGCATATTAAGTAAGCCGTGCTGTGAAATGTCTATAAGGATGTTTGACCCCAATAAATCGATAAGGTGCAAATTTATTGTCCTTTCAGACACTCCTGAGCAGAATGATGTGTGGTTAATGAAACAGTGGTTTTTAACGTCCTGCCTTAAAACACATTTTTGGCAAGCCATTGCGGAGAGAAAGTGCTTGGTAGAGGAGATAAGGTGAACGAATTGAGCAAAAGGATAGGTAAAACCTCATATTGTGGCTTGATGGCCATTAGTGAGATAACACAAGATTCAAGATGGGTCGAGGGTTTAATGAAAGCTAACTTTGAGCTAATGATACGAATATCTATCAGAACTTTATATGTTTTCGACGGAGTGTTAAAGGGCGATGAGGCGTTTTCCACGTTAAATGAAACAGCGGAATGTGAGTTAAAAATTTCACTTATTAAAATACAGTAAGCAAAAACCGCTTTGTTTTTGACAGCAAAAGATCTATTGCAGGGGCCCCTCAAAGAATACTTCTGTCTCATCAGCAAAACTAGTTACGCGCGAGTTTTTCTCAATTTAGATGACGCAGATGCGTACGAGGTTCTGTGTTCACACATTGCTGATTTGAATTAACTCAGAGAAATCCAACAATCAGCCGTTCACCCGCTCAAGTGAGTAACTTCAGTAAAAAAATGGGAAGATGCAATTCAAGTAATGTTCTTCGAAGTAACACATCGTACATTCTGAGCACACATGGACATGCAACTTATGTTAACCGAGTCAAAAATTCACAGAGAGAAAATCATCGCTCAAGGGATTAAAAACAGACGGACACCAAAAATGAAAATCCAAATTGTGGGGATGCCGACTACCAGGGTAGTCGCAGTGTCAACACAAATTGTTTTCGAACAAGCAGGGGGGACTGCGACGTCTAATGGCCAAAGCCTCAGCAAACTAGAGTATGCGTTTCCGGTTACTCCGGAAGGTCACCGAGAACGCGTCAGAAACTTTGACTGCGTCCTGTTTGTATCATGTGCCTTGCAACAGGAGAGGCGGGGTGCCGTCCATCGGCATCAATACAGGCTCCTGGCGTTTCTAATTGCGTCTCCAGCCATTTGGGTCATGCTCATTGATACGAACAACTAGTCGTCGGTTTGCCCTCCCTATGTAGCTCATACTGCAGCTACATGAGTATTTGTATAAACAGTGAGATGTGACAGGCCTGCATTGTTTGTTCGTAACCGGGGTGACTGGCAGAGTACTCGTTCGTTGTATTACACACAGCTTTGCGGCGTTATAAGTCCTGGATACAGCCGCTGTTAGACGCGTCCTCGTCATTTTTGACCAGCTGTTCCCTAGAAACGGGAGTTCTGAGTACACCGTCCTATTCGGTACCGTAGTCACTGCTACAGTTGGGATGACGGCTTTGCTGTATTTTTTAATAAATCGCAGGAGGTACCCGTTGACCTACAGAGTGTCTGTCAGTAAGCCTAACTCTGGCTGTAGGTTGTCTTCTTATGCTGCACGGGACAGAAGCCTTCGAAATGTATGTACTGTACAGTCCAGGTAGGTTTTCTGTAGATGGATCTCCCTACTGTGCCATCTGGTCTTCGAGTGACTAGAATGTCCAGGTACGGAAGGCAGTCATTCGCTTCGTTCTCTCTCGTCAGTTTTAAGTTCGGGTGGGCCTGGTTCAACTTCGAGAATAACGTATCTGATTCACTCGAGCTCTCAAAGATGGCTGGAATATCCTCTACGTAGCGTCTGTACAACGCTGGTTTGGACAGGCTTTCGCATAGCGTGGATTCCATTTTGGTCATGAAGAAATCCGCTAGAAATGGACCCAACGGACTGCCCATTGCAACTCCATCCACTTTTCGGAAACTATGCGTTTGAAAGTTGAACCTTACATTATGTGTGCACAAAAGTAATAGAGACTTCTGTTCGGTCACCGGGATGGGGAACGGAGTACTGCTGTTTACGGTAAATTCGCAAATGTTATCAACCGTTTCATGAAACGGAATGTTGGTAAACAGGGATGTCACGTCAAATGAACACATCAGTTTATCCCGGTAATTTAAACCATCTACACAATTAACAAGTTCGAAACTGTCTTTCACACTCTACTTACTGAACTGTTTTCTGACTGGTTCCAGCGAATCAGCTGGCCAACGGGTTAATTTATGCTGCGGTGCGTTAAGTCCTAAGCATTGATGCATGACTTTCGTTCTGTGCAATTTTGACTCGTTCAAGATAAGTTTCATGCCCATATGTGATCAGAATGTAGGGAGTGTCACTTCGGATAACTTCACGTGAACTGAGTTTTCTCATTTTTTGCTCAAGTTCATCAAGAGAAAAACTGTTTCCAATTTTTACAACGAAGATTCCCGATGGTTATTAACATGTTGATCACCGAGCTCGTACGTATTCAATTCTGCTAAGAGTGCTTGTCCGGATGTCACTTTCCTCGCGTGTTTGTCACAACACTCATGTAGGCTGCAGCCAAACAGCTCTAACCTTAGGCGGATTACCAGATCCCATCTCAAAATGTGTCAACAAAAGTTGGAACCTCTCGAGGAGATGCACGGAACTTGGTGGCCTATTGTGGATGACTTATCACGTGTGTGTCAAATCAAGTATACGAATTTTTGTATTACAGCTCTGTGACGTACGAAAGAGGATGACAAAATCGCCTGATGATTTCGTTTGTCCCGTTGCAAATAGGTCATCATTTCCTGATGACTTGGAAATGTATGCACGAAATCTCTCATCAGAAACGCTTTCGCGCACCCAAATGAAAGCCCTCTGTAGAGTATTTTTCTTGGTTTTGTTCACTAACGGTGCTTCACTATTGCACAACAATATGTGCCGACCGATTTACACGATGGCCCGTGGCCGTTCCCCTTAGTGACATTTCGTCAGAGACAGTTGCTAGAGCGTTTCTCGAACACTGTATCGCCAATTTTGGCGTTCCGTTGTTCGTTACTACAAACCGAGGCTCACAATTCCAGTCAGCCCCTTTCCGCGACTTAAATCATCTGTTGGGTTGTGCACACATCAGCGCGACTGCATATCATCCTGCCTCTAATGGGATTGTTGAACGTTTTCACCGACAGTTGGAAACACTTCTCGTGGCGCAGCCTACGCAGAGTTGGGCAGAGCGCTTACCACTCACCTTAGTGAGCATCATATCCGTCCTGAAGGAAGATATACAGTGTTCCACCGCTGAATCAGTCTACGGAACATCACTTCGCCTGCCAGGTGATCTTTTCAACCAAAACTCACAAACTGCAATAGATCCGTCGAACTACGTGCACTACCTCAAATCGCACATGGAAACACTCCGTGCCATTCGGACTCGGCATCATTCCTGGCCTCAATACGTCAACAAGGACTTGCTGACTTGCACTCATGTTTTCGTTCGTTGTGACGCAGTTCGGCGCTCAAGCCGACCACCTTACGATGGCCCATTCAAAGGGATCTCACGAACGAATAAAGTTTCCACGATCGAACGTTCCGGAAAGCAAGTTACTGTGAGTTTCAACCGTCTCAAGCCGGCCTACGTCGACACGCACTGGGAATTTCCCTCCTATACATGCAGCCATGGAGCCGAATCGCAAAACCCTTCCACTCTCCACACATTCGGCTTTTCAACCGCAATCGATAATAATGACAGAGGAGAGTCTTATCTTCATTCGTCTACCGAACAACCTTCCCTCACCCATATCCNTTATCAACCTTCCCTCACCCATATCCACTTTGTCTAACTACGCGTTCCAGTGGACATGTTACCTTACCAGCACGTTTTCGTTGACAAACTTCATGTTCCTCTCTTCTACTTATCGGACGATTATCGAGCAATTCGGCTTTCACGAATGCTCTGGAGTGGGAGTACTGTAGAGTATTTTTCTTGGTTTTGTTCACTAACGATGCTTCACTATTG